>JAZGQO010000038.1:0-121049 GCA_036850965.1 Patella caerulea | reverse complement strand
GATTCCTTGCTTCAGTCTCATCTATTCAAACGTTTGACTTTTCTACTTTGTACACTAAAATTCCTCATAGTAGATTAAAAGCCCGGTTGGAAGACATTATTCATAGTGTCTTTTCGTCTACATCGGGTACTGCTAGATATCAATATTTAGTTGTTAATTACAATTCCACATATTTCGTTAAGAATCACAGTGATTCCAAAAACAAACAGATGTTGGATTTTTTAATTGATAACATCTTTGTTGAATTTGGAGGGGAAATATATCAGCAAGTGGTAGGTATCCCCATGGGCACCAACTGTTCACCTGTACTTGCTGATTTGTGCCTCTATTCGTACGAAGCCGATTACATCCAAGCGCTCGTAAAACAAATAAACGATTAGTCGAACATTTTAATTTCACTTATCGATATATCAATGACGTTTTATCTCTTAATAATCCTAAATTTAGTGATTATGTCGAATTCATATATCCTGATGAGCTCGAAATTAAGAACACCACCGACAGTGACAATTACGCTTCCTACTTGGATTTGCGTCTTGATTTTGACGATTGCCATAAACTGAGTGTTAAATTGTACGATAAACGTGATGACTTTGACTTTCCGATTTTTAACTTTCCATTTATTAGTAGTAACATTCAAATATCACCAGTTTATGGAGTGTTTGTGTCTCAGCTAAATCGTTATGCGAGAGCTTGTTCCTTTTATTCTGATTTTTTACGTAGATCGAGGCATTTGTCATCTAAGCTTCAACTACAAGAATACGTGCGCACTAAACTTATAAAAACCTTTAAAAAGTTTTATGGCCGTCATATTGACTTGATTGGTAAATATACTATTCAAAAAAAGTAGGGGATATTTGATTTTTTAAGTGTTATTAAAGTCACCTAATGAAACTGACGAAGAAACAAATGACAAAATGAAATGAAGTTCACATTCATCGATTTATTCCAAATGATCGTTAGACTAAGTAAGGCACAGACTGACCAAGTCTATATTTCTATGGATTAATCAATCAGCGTTGACGTTTCGAGCGCTCTACTTACAATTCCGTGCATTCAAAAACCAAGAAGTCGCCGTGACAGGTTGTTTCATTGGCTAATCCCGCACATCATCGAGAACACGTCAATGATAACAACTCTTCCAGATCCTAATGTAGTAAAAACAAGTAAAACGAAATTTTGAATTACAAAAACGAAACGAAATAGGATCTGTGTTTTAATCAGGTGAGTCTGTATTTTGATGAACATGTTAAAATGAAATATACACATATTAACGAGATTTAGGTCTAAAATAAACATTTTTTGTTAACATAGATACAATACAAGGCATTTGTTTCTTTCTATTCATATTCTCCTGGCTGGTCTTCGATTCAAAATCGTAAGCTACCCTTTTATTAAGTTTTGTCATCATACTCATAAGGTCAAGCCGTGTGCCATATTTTTGAAAGACTTCACATAAAACTTGTACAAACCAAGAACCCGTATCAGAATTTCTCCATGGAAAATATCCTGAAAAGAAAGATACACAAGAATGACATAATAAATAAATTGATATTTATTTTAAATGTAGTGATAAAAGCTCTTCGTTATCAATAGGGAGACTCCATACTTGATTTTCCACCAATTGTCGGGTTTTCGTGGTGGAAATTGATCTGGTTAAAAGATGCAATCGTCTCAGAGAACCGGAAATCGTTCTGACCCAGTTAAAGAAACGGGTACACAATTTGTAAAATCCTTGATATCACTTGTAATATTTATCAAAGGAGTTATCTGCCCGAATTTGATAATCCCAATGAGTAAGGCGCTGGTTCGCTAGTCTGGAGGTCATGAGTTCGCATCTGGCGTTGGCCGAAAAAGTTCACTAGCGTGGTTTCCCCTTGTCAGTGGGTCGGGCAAGGACAGCTGTTTGGTTGTTGAGATGGGAGGTAAAAACCGAAGTCACGGATACACATTGGCATGCACTTAAAAAATCCCTTGTCAGTGGATATACAGTTGTAAGAGTAGGCCGCTCCGCCATTGTCCGGGCAAAATTTACCTCAAAGCAAACTGTATGGCGTATGTCCGTCTCCATTAGCAGTGAAGAACAGTAGGACGTTAAACCCCATTTCTTTTCATTACATTTGATAATCTGACTTTACGCATCAGAGCTTAATATTATTTATGAAAGAGAGATTCTATTTTACAAGCCCCTGTGAGTTCCTCGAGTTTACCCTTTATCTGGTTATAACTACAGGTGCGTTATGCACCAATAACTGGAAACCAGAAAGAAACAGACCCGGTCCAGCAGAAGTAGCAATTAAAAAGTCAGCTTCAGTAGGAATTATCTGTGTTTTTTCATATGGAACTTCTACACCACTATCTTTTATTATGAAGCTATCGCCGCTATCTATTCTTATAATACCACAACCAGCCTGAAAAATAATATTATGATATTAAATTACAAATTGAAGTAAAATTAATGGAGTAGTTTAAACTAATGGAGAAGCTTAAACTAATGTAGTAGCTTAAACCAATGGAGTAGCCGCTTAAAGTGATGGATTAGCTAAAACTAATGGATTAGATTTAACTATTGTAGTAGCTTAAACTAATGGAGAAGCTTAAACTAATGTAGTACCCGCTTAAACTAATGGATTAGCTCAAACTAATGGATTAGCTTTAACTAATGTAGTAGCTTAAACTAATCGAGTAGCTTAAACTAATCGAGTAGCCGCTTAAACTAATGTCTACAAATCTTGTGTCCTTTATTTGATTATATTTTTACACCGTGCGTCCTTTCGATTTTTCTCTCAGGTAAAAACCGCATGACGTCATAACGTTTCATGTGCATGTCCCTGTGTATAGTTCATTCGAACTTGTTATTTTGTTTACTAATTCAACTTTTATTTGAACTGTTGATGACAAATTTCAGTGATCCCGAAAGTTTAAATATACAAATATACCCCCTTACCCAAAACAAACAACGGTCCAATTACTTTGTTTGAAGGTTTCAGTTTAAAACGTTGTGTAGTGAACTGGATCTCCGGATAGAGCAGATTACTGTGGTAGAGTGGGCCTGGCTCTATCCGTTTGTTCCGTGGAGGGTTCACTACTGTAGAGATGTGGGAGTAGCCAACCAAGCAGCTGACTCAGAAAGACTAACACCAGATTAATCAGCAACTCTCTTTATTATTCTCCTAATACAAAAATAACTCATTTCCAACCAACACTCGTCAGCACTATACTGTTCCTAGTAGGGCTCTCTTAACGCTCCTTGACGGGCTCTATTAATCGCCCCTTTTCGGGCTCTCTAACGCTCATTGTCGGGCTCTCTAAAACGCTCCGTGTTGGGCTATCTCCATGGCTCCTAACCAGGCTCTCCCTATCGCTCCCTATACGTCGGGGTCAGATTCTGTTTTACCACTTCTGTGGCTCGACTCAGACTCGATTCAGACTCAGAATACGACTACACTAAATTGGACAGCGCAAGGTAGAGTGGTTCAGAGACACAGTATTTGTCCTTATAAAAACTGACCCGCTTATCTGTGTGACTGCTCCGTCGAGAAATCTTCTGAAGTGAGCAGAAGTTAGCGCCGCGCACGTGGTTTAGGAAGTCGCAGCAAATATACGTCACATGAGGTATTTTTACAAACATGTATTGGTATATAACGCCGAGTAAAAAATACACTCATTACGGGCTTCGACTTACGTGTTTATTTAATAGCGAACGTGAGCAAAAATTTCGATTTCACTCCTTGATTTGATTTTTGATTTTGGCGATTTTGGTGATTTAAATACAGAGCTAGCTATAATAGCTTCGTTTCATTTCTAACTTTCAAGTAGGTGAAAGCGCCCAGATAAATTCACTACAACCTTTCGAGATTTACTTTTATTAAGTGGCTACATTCTTGGTTTACGCTGGCGACTATTGTGGTTAGGAAATAAATATTTGTTAGCTCTAAATACGCAGAACTATTTGAGACCGGAAAATAACCGAAACAATTTTTTTATTTGTAGTCTTTACTTTCCAGACCCTTTTCGGTAACATGGTGTAAATTATTTTTATAATCATAGCATATTATCTAACCATCCTGTAGCCATAGGCTTTGATCGACGGACTTATTTTTTTCTAGATTTGAGACTGAGCCCTGCAAGATATCGTCCACGGATGATTTGCTATCCAGCATTGGATTGGACAAGTACCCCTATGATTTGGGAACTGTAACAAGCTACCTATGACAAAAATCACAAATAGGCTTTATGCTAGACAAATGTTAATAAATTCCCGAAAACTTCGGAGCATCGGTCTATCATGACTGCTTTACATGACGACTTTGTGACTTTTGGTGACAAATACATTCAAAATAGACTGGTCAGACTGACGACAAAGACTAGGAAGCTGAGTAAAAGTAAGGTTAAGTCCACTAAAATGTATGAAATCATACGATGATTTTCTTGACACCCCATTTTTTCCGTGATAGTTTACGTTACTCCATCGGCAGACATAAGTGAAATTAATTTAATAAACAGAGAGACTCGGACATCTGCCGATGCGACCTTAACTGATTTAGATAGAAAGAAAAGTATTTGCGGCGATTGTCATAAAAGCACAATCACCAAGTTTAAAAAAAAAAATCAACTTCCGAAGACTAAAAAAGAAATGATTCGCATGAAGGCTAATAATGAAAATAAAAAACAATTGGCAGGTAAAAAGAATGGTTGCAAGTCCAAACCTTTTTAGATGAACGAAGGAATTTAGTATGATGTCAAAAATCAAAGATACACAGCAGAATGCCATAATTTGGTCATGAAACTTAAAAATCTAAACGTTTCCAATGGTAACGAAGCAGTGGTTATAACCGCATGTTTGGCTCTCGCGGAAAAAAAAATATAATTACACTCCATCAAAATCTACAGTTCAAAGAATATCATGTGAGCGCGTCGGTGTCCACATGTTTAGGAAACTTTGAAGTCGGCGAAAAATACCACCCTTTATAGGCCTACAGACGAAACTACAAAATTTGGCTCTAAATTCTGTACAAACGCAATAATCGCTGGCTCGGCGCATACGCCACTTACCCAGCAATGTGTTTTTTTTCATAACAAGCATCATGCAGTACAAAATATTTATTTATCTGAGGGACAAAAAATAAAGTCTTAAATTAATAGTTTTATTGGGGTGTTTATCCCTCTCTCTCACTCCCCGTATTACATGTCATTATATTTTCCTTTACCCGGCAATTTATTTTTCATAACAAACATCGTACTGACTTTGAGATAAACATTAAAATGTTACATTATTAGATGTATAGACCCCTCTCTCTCCCTCGCTCCCTCTGTATAACATGCCGTTATAAATAGGCCAGTGTCTGGGTATAAATAAGTAAACGCACTGTTCATTTTAAAATATGTATGAGGCTAATCTTGAAATAATTCATGTCAAATGCCGATCTTTTCATTTCCAGCTTAACATGTATTTTAATTTCTACTGTAGCATTATAAACACAGTTAATATAAAGACATTTGAAGGCGCGGGTTTACTGTTAAAACAACGAAGCGTTCGCGCATGCGTACATATGTCAAATCCAATCGTCTCATAGAGTGTATTCGGTTACTTTGCAGTATGGAAATAAACGATATTTTCCGACTGCGATCAAGTTATTTCGTTTCCGGGACGTGCGTAGCTTGGAGCATGTTTTTTTTAGTACAACCAAGGGACATAGCTCTTATTCTCACTAAGAGATAACTCCTTTGATTATGGAAGCCGGGAGGATTTTGAGCCATTTATAATATATGTCCAAATGATTATATATCCTCAAAATTCAGAAGTGACCAGACTTCCATTGTTGATCAATGAAGTATTTATAGTAAGTCTTATCATATAATGTCTTTACTGTCCCGAAATAGTGTCTGTTTGTTATAAAACATTTTTAGCCTGAACCACTCTACGCAAGGTAGTATATACCCCAGAATCATGTGACATAACCACGTGGTACAAGCCACACCTACTATTGCTGTCAATCCTAAGCACGTGCAACCAATAGATAGCAGGCTAATGACAGCGCGTGTAAGGACGGAGTTACGAAAATGAATTAACAATATACATAAGCATTAAAATATAGGCGACACAATAACAAAGCTACAGTTCTTAAAAATGTACAATTAAATTAGATAATTACTAATTACTAAATACTAACTGTGAGAGGGAAACGGCCTTCCAATAAACAAAGACTGAAACCTGCGCGATGAAATCGTCTAAACTGAGGACGCGGATCGGGCTATGAATATGCGCTTCAGCACTCGGCAAACCTCGTAAGATTTCGGGAATCTAAACTCGGCTGTATGATGAATTCCGCCATATTGGAACTACTTTAAAGGTCCCGGATAAAACATGGCTGCGCCCATTCCAAACACAAGTTGGCAAACTATTTGGCTAGCGACCTATTCGACCGATCCAGCTGTAAGATAATGACGAAATTACACGTCTATTCTGAGCTGAAGGAATGGATAAAAAATAATATATTCTACTTTCATTTGATAGACATAACGTTGGATTTTATTGGTTGATAAATAGAGACTGTTGTCTTTACTCTAAATAGGTTTCCAACGAACAGGTTGCAGCTCGATCGGTCGAATAGGTCGCTAGCCGAATAGGTTCCCAATTTGTGTAATAGCGTCAAGTTTTCCTGTTAAAGTAAACCGGTAGCCGCATCGCAAATGTATGGGCGTAGGTACATACATGTATCACTTACTGTCATACATCCGAGACTAGATGTAGTTGACGTAGTTTACGGAATCTGTCGAGATTAGCCGAGTGTGCGCTTCAGATCACCACAGTTGCGCCATAAGGGACGGATTGCTGCAACATCTAATTAGGGTTACGTGACTCTTTTACAATCACTGCACACAAGTCTGACTCACAGACAAGATTGTTGTCAGTCAACACGCCTATCTACAACTACTTCTGACATCATCACCACACCGGCATGTCTTTCAAAAAATAAATCTAACCAATTTAGAATCTTAACTTTGGACAAGAGTACTTGGTTCTAAAAGCCTTCCATACAGAATCTAATAGTTTTATCCACTGATAATAGTGAGATAAATCTAGAGTTTCTTATTTAACCCGAGCACTTGTCATGATATCGAGCACTTGTCATGATATCGCAATCTACGCCCATGCTAGCTAAATATTCCAAGTGGTCGACAAGGTTTGTCGCAATTCTTTTGAAAGTAATACGGGGGATTTAGAAGGTAATTTGATACAGATCGGATGAAAACTTTTGTCGTTAGAGCGTGTACTATGTTCAATAAAGTGAGCAAAGGCCATATCTCCAAACGTAATAAACGGAAATTATTGAAATAAAACTGGATTCTCATTGATATAAACATGTATCAATCTTAAAACAATCAGATGATAAATTTAGTCTGTAGAGTGTTCACAAGAAATTGTAGACGGACGTACGGACGGCAAAATACGACCACATTACAATACGTACGTACTTCCGTACGTACGGTCTATACAAGTACATTTCTAAGTTGGCGTCAAAAACTATAAAATAATAAAAAATAAAGTACCTCAATGAAGAATATTTTCGGTTTACCAGTCAAACTTCTACAATGATCACCTTTAAAGGGAGCTAACAATTCCTTTATTTTTATTAGACTGTCTGTACCAAATACCATTCCTCCTTCACCATGTGATAATATGACACACATGAAACAGTCAGAATCGCTATGGTCTTCGGATGCAGCTACATGAAAAATAGGGACACAAATCTATTAACACAAAATAATTAAAGCAAATATATTAGATATACATTATGTAAGAGTAGTAGTAGGGAGGGCAGACTAGTGCAATTTTGGAATTCCAGACATTCCAAAGGTCTGACGTCACACATTCCAAAGGTCTGACGTCAGAGCATTCCACAGGTGTTCTATTTATAGTTTGAATATGGTTATTGTTGACTGAACAATGAGGTTATGAATAATAAAAAAAGGTATGCAGGTGTTGTATTCTTTGATCGTGTTTGACTTTTGTAACGAGGGTATGGGGTCTACGAATTGTTTATTGGAGGGTGGGGGGATATTTCGCTTTATAGGCAGGTATGTAGGGTTCGCGTTGAGTTCATGTCACGTGTAGTCTGAGTTATACAAAGCCTATAGATTTAATCTGCATATTTGGTTTAGTTAAATTTATCCCTTCAAGGTTACGAAAGAATTAAAGCTTTTTTATAGTTGTATATAAGAATATTGACTTTGAAAATTGAAAATAATTGCCCCCCCCCCCCAAAAAAAAAAGAAATTTAAATATTTGAATGTTATAGGTTAGTTGTTATGGAATCCTTGGCCATTGAGTTATTTTACCTGTTTATCCGTAGGTCGGCTACCTAAGAATGTGTCTTCAATTGACCGAAACGGGTTAGCTACCAGCTTAGTTTGTCTTGATATGGAGTCTAATATGAACACTCACCGAGTAATTCCCAATTCGTCACCTGTCTTACCTACCCTCGAATCCTTGCCCTGAATTTGTAGCGTAAATCGGGGACCACGTGGGCTAAGTGGGTAAGGCGCTGGCTCGCTAGCCTGGAGGTCGGGTGTTCGATCCCTGCATTGGCCGAGAAAGTTCATCTCGATTTTCCGGTGTGGTTCACCATTGTCAGTGAGGCAGAACCGAGGGCCTGACAAGGACAGCTGTCTAGTCGTTCGGATGGGGCGAAAAACCGAGGTCCCGTGTACACATTGGCGTGCACGTAAAATATCCCTGGGCAGTTGGAATTCGATATAAGAGTAGGCCGTAGCGCCGCTGCCCGGTCAAAACTTCCCCCATAGCACACTTTATGGCGTATGACTGTCTTCCATTAGTCCAGGTTAGGTGGAGAAGAGTAGGACGTTAAACCCCATTTCATTTCATTTCAGTACCGCGAATCGGCCCGCGTGGATGAGGAAAGAAAGGTTGAACACATTTTAAATTGAAAATTTAAGGAATCATATTTAAATCTGACGATGGTATCAAAAAAAAAGCTTTTATATTGCAGTGATATAATTCTATACACGCGAAACTTGTTTTAATGTCCAAGGTTTGACTATATCTAATCGAAGTTAACAAGTTCACAATTCAATTAACTAATAGAAGACGCATTGATGTAATGTTTTATTTTTGACTGGTTGCAAAGATGGGGTTATAATTACTAGAACGACGAATAGCAATAACACATTAAACCATTTTTTGCATGGATAATACACGATAGAAATGTTTTCTGGCAATATCAATTTGTCTCAATATATTATGTATAGAAAAAAAAGAAATCAGATTAAAGCTAAAGGCATTTACTCAACACGCGTTAAATATAAATATACTAAACTGTTATCAATAAATATATGGAGAAAAGGAGAGATGAAATTATGATGTCATGCATATTCAATTCGTGGAATAAAATAGGCCGTAACATTATATTACGGAACTTCCAATTTAAATATATACATAGAATTATATATTTTAATGATTTTTTTTATTCAAAAACAAAATAAAAGAATCTTAACGGTTTGGTGTTTTAGTCTACATAATACAAGGACTATTGCCGTCTCTAAAAAACTAAACCCAACTCTTAACAATCTTTGCTTACTAATTGAAAAGAACATAAGAATAAGTTATTGTTTCAGAAGTTTAAAAGTATCGTTTACTGAGGTCTCTAGCATCAATATACAAAGCTTTTATATCACCGTTATTCGTCGGTGTAAACGTAAACCGAAATAAATATGCTAAAAACGAGGGTACTGTACCGGAAAATGTCCTTTCGTGAGGTCCTTAGAACAACCACTGGATTATTATCTATTGTAAAATGAAACACGGTTCACTTTGAATGAATTTAGACTATATTGTCTATTCTAGATCCTACTAAATTCCAGGGATATACATTCTTCACAAACGCAGAATTCAAAGCTGTATAGAAATATTCCTGCAAATACTACAGGTATAGCCCCACCCAAACACCTCCCTGTCGTGTGTAATAATTGAAAAGCATAGTTTACCCGATCAGATAAAATCGTTGCTTACTATTTTAAAAAAAATATTTAAAACCCAATTAACTAAGGATGATATTTTATTACCACCCCAAAATATTTACATCAGAAAATATCCAGTCTAAACCGCGTTACAATAAAAGTATCATGACGCACCTGTTCCCTGTGGTCGATAGATATATACCGCACGGTATATCATTTGTTAAACTGTTTTGACAATGATAGGTTTCAAACTATAAATAAATGACCGAATAGTTTTCATTTCAAAACTATAACCAATGTAAAATACTAGTTGCATCAATTACTTTCTCTGTTCACATGTATCTGACATCGTCAAAAACATCACACGTAGCAAGGTATTGCAAAGTGGCAATAACTATCAAATTTACATACATATACGTTTAGTACAATTATAAAAATATTGTACTGCTAATTGAATTATGAAGTGTACATATTATAATTGTGTTTTGTAGTATGTTTTTTTTTAAACTGAGGCAAATTAGTATCATTAGTATATGAAGTGTACATATTATAATTGTATTTTGTAGTATGTTTTTTTTTTAACATGGAGGCAAATTAGTATCAGATTTTGGACTTGTTTATGAATCTTTACCCTTTTAACAATGCATACATGATTCATTGACGACTGGAGTGTCCATATTTCTTCGATCTGGGGCAAGATTTGAAATTGAGTGGCTATTTGTAGTAATTTTATACCATTGAGAACCTAGCAATATGAACGTTTGAGTGGTGACGTTTGCAAATAATTAAATGGTTTTAATTCTTTTATGTGTTTGATTGTCGAAATCGCTTACTTGTTTGGTCATTTATCATTTAAAGGAAAGGATTTTTTATTTATTTTCTATTTTTGGGGATATTTTACACGTCTTGCCAAAGTATATATAGACAAAAGATCTTATTTAAATCTGGCACTGGGGTGATTTGAATAACAATAATTGCTTTAAGGTTTGATGGGGTCTATTCAACTAGACGAATGGTGAAAAGACACACAACTTGCCCCCACCCCCTTCTCGCTGTCTCTCTCTCTCTCTCTCTCTCTCTCTCTCTCTCACACACACACACACACAAACTCACCTCTCTCTAACTCATTAAACTCTCTCACATACACACGCACGTACTCTCACTCTCTCTCATTAAACTCTCTCCCCCCCCCCTCTCTCTCTCTCACACACACACATACACACCCACACACAAACTCACAACCCCTCTCTCGAACTCATTAAACTCGTTCTCGCTCTCTCACTCTCTCTCTCTCTCGCACATACACATACAATTGCAAGCGCTTTAATTGAAACCCCAGCTCAAACTGGAAGACCACGGCGTTTCTTCAATGCGTGCTTCCATTTATTTTTGTGCCTCGTGAACTAAGAATCATTCATCGTAAATTCCTTTTAATTTTGGAAAATAGTTTTTAATTTTGGAAAATAGTTTTTAATTTTGGAAAATAATTTTTGATTTTGAAAAATAATTTTTGATTTTGAAAAATAATTTTTGATTTTGAAAAATAATTTTTGATTTTTGCGAAATTATTTTTGATTATATAGAAGAATAATAATTAATTTTGTAAAACAAAAAAAAAAGAAAGAAATTAAATTTGAAGAATAATTTTTATTTTTGTAAATTTGTTTTCAATTTTGTAAATTTTTTCTCCATTTTGTGAATTAATTTTTAATTTTATAAATTAATTCTTCACTTTTTTAAGTTCAGAGGACACAAACTTAACCGCATTTTTATTAAAATGGATGCTTGGTTTACTACTATAAGGGGGGGGGGGGGTACCCTGTCTTCATTTTGTTGACAACAGACGCTTGTACATTCGACATACCTCAGCGATTTTAGTACTCCCATATGATATCGTCAGCACCCATACCTTTCAAACTGTATGGGCTTGTCTGAGATTGTGAGTATTAGGATTGGTGTGTGTTTGGCGGGAGGTGTCGTTATTTGTTGAGATGGAGTTACTTTCTTGGGGATAAGTTTAATCGGCCTACAAGACTGTCGATATTCTATTACTTTAGTCTGAAGAGGCATTTTTCCCCGTCTGGACAAATGGTCATTCTGTTGTATGAGGTCATATTTACTTTAACACATTATTAGTCGATTATTTATTCACGTTGAGATGATCCAGGCAATAAGAGTTATGTGGTCAGGAGTAAGTTATCTCTTTTATTCACAACTTATATGAACATCACTTGGAAATCCCCCCTCCCCACCCTTCACCGACATTCATTCGCAAATCTTTCCCAGTCTAATACCGTATACATGTACTTCCATTTCCCCATAACGCAACACAGCTGAATTCCGTTTTATAGTAGCGGTTTCTAAATGGTTTTTACTAAAAGTGCAATTACCGAAATATAGTTCAAAGAAACTTTTTGTTTGTACATACATATATATTCCGTTACTCTATCTAGTACGAAACATATTTAAAACTCAAACGACTTGACAAATCATTGTTACAATTGATTAAATACTGAAAGAGCTTATTTAACCAGCCTTACTTCACCAGAACATATCATTCGAAAATAACTACATAAATCATTATACATATTTTTGGTATAATTAACTGATGATATATATCTATGTCACAAATGTTTAATCTTTCCAATGAGATGTTTTTATATTCTGTTCGAAATAAAAGGAGCGATATATACTTATATGCATCTTACAGAGTTGCACCGTCAATATTTTATTATTTCAGTTTGAAAAAAGACTTTTGCATCTTGACTATATATCATATAGTAATATTTTTATATGTTATATTATGTGTGTTTTTAATAAATGCTCATCGTATCTATGTGTCGAATGGTAAGATGTTTTAATGAACGTTATATATGCATTTTGAAGTGTTGCTTGTTCGCTTACGGGGGTTATTATACCGGGGAAACGTTATGCTTTATCCTCGTTATGTATATTTCCGGTACGTTATTATAGAATTGTAAAATTTCATACAAAGAACATGTAACGTTTTATCTATAAATTCACGTTTGAACCGTTAACTTAAAGATACATCATGTAACATTTAGATAAAGAGCTGGTCATTCTTGCAATAACAGTTCGAAATTATATAATGTAAAATGAATAATTTAAAATTTGCATTCCAATTACTTCATTACGGGTTGAAGATATTAACCTTTGATGGTTTGACAAGACGTGTGCAATAATTGCAACCACCATTATTAAATTAAATTAAAATATGGTCGAACCGCTCTAATCTATTTAATACCGGAGAAATCCGATGCACTCGCGAGTTGATTATGGCCTTTGGACTAGTAATTAATGTCTAATTAACAATTAAGAAAACATTTCAGGCCTAAAGAAAGTCCTGTAATAGACAGATTTAGACATTGACTTGCATAATATATGTTTGATGTCTACATCTGCCTTTTTTGGAATATAATTTTGGTATTTCCATGTAATCGCTATCATTTTTTTTCCATATCTACAGAAGTTACTGTTAACGTTCTGTTATTGTGGACGCATCAATGTTATAGTAAATCAATGGCCGAATATAGGTATTTGTTATTGCAACAAATTTCCCCGCTTGATAAACTAATCGCAATTCTGTGTAGGTCTGTAACATTTTGATGTTTGGTGTACGGTTGATGAAATTTGAGAAAGTTATTGATAAAACTACTACCCACTCTCAAAAATGACCAAGTATGACATACAATAAAATGAACACTTTTCACGTATAAACAAGGATGACAATTAAGAAATTATTTCTTATAGGTTTGGGTAATGTACGGTAAATTGAATGATTTAGTATTTTCGATAATATTATTCACGGGGATATTACCACTCAAAATGAATATTACACGAAACTTAACGATATGGTAGTTTCACACACGGCTATATCATTTACTTGGGGTATTTCAAGAATAAAATAAGTTCTGTTTTTCTGGCCGAAAAAAAAGAGAGTTCAAATAGATATTGTTTTAATACATAAAGACAAACAACTAATGACATGAGTAACTGAGCGTTCTAATCACCGATTTGTGAGTGGGAAAAAAGTGTCGGGTTGGTATACATTTTTATTAAAATAAATGACCGTGGGTGTGGAAGTAATATTATTATTATAATAATTATAATAATAATATTATTCATTTTGTAATAAACCACATGCAAAGATATTATTCGCGTGGAGGTTAACAAAGCCCGTGATGGCGTGCGAGAGACGTGGCTGTGTGGATGGTCACCATTTTTGAGTGATAGCGAGAGGGTTTAATGAGTGAGAGAGATAGAGGGAGAGAGAGGGAGAGAGTTTAATGAGAGAGAGTGAGAGTGCGTGCATGTGTATGTGTGAGAGAGAGAGAGAGAGAGTGAGAGAGCGAGAGCGAGTTTAATGAGTTCGAGAGATGGGGTTGTGAGTTTGTGTGTGTGTGTGTGTGGGTGTGTGTGTGTGTGTGTGTGTGTGAGAGAGAGAGAGAGAGAGAGAGAGAGAGAGACAGCGAGAAGGGGGTGGGAGCAAGTTGTGTGTCTTTTCACCATTCGTCTAGTTGAATAGACCCCATCAAACCTTAAAGCAATTATTGTTATTCAAATCACCCCAGTGCCAGATTTAAATAAGATCTTTTGTCTATATATACTTTGGCAAGACGTGTAAAATATCCCCCAAAATAGAAAATAAATAAAAAATCCTTTCCTTTAAATGATAAATGACCAAACAAGTAAGCGATTTCGACAATCAAACACATAAAAGAATTAAAACCATTTAATTATTTGCAAACGTCACCACTCAAACGTTCATATTGCTAGGTTCTCAATGGTATAAAATTACTACAAATAGCCACTCAATTTCAAATCTTGCTCCAGATCGAAGAAATATGGACACTCCAGTCGTGAATGAATCATGTATGCATTGTTAAAAGGGTAAAGATTCATAAACAAGTCCAAAATCTGATACTAATTTGCCTCCATGTTAAAAAAAAAACATACTACAAAATACAATTATAATATGTACACTTCATATACTAATGATACTAATTTGCCTCAATTTTAAAAAAAAACATACTACAAAACACAATTATAATATGTACACTTCATAATTCAATTAGCAGTACAATATTTTTATAATTGTACTAAACGTATATGTATGTAAATTTGATAGTTATTGCCACTTTGCAATACCTTGCTACGTGTGATGTTTTTGACGATGTCAGATACATGTGAACAGAGAAAGTAATTGATGCAACTAGTATTTTACATTGGTTATAGTTTTGAAATGAAAACTATTCGGTCATTTATTTATAGTTTGAAACCTATCATCGTCAAAACAGTTTAACAAATGATATACCGTGCGGTATATATCTATCGACCACAGGGAACAGGTGCGTCATGATACTTTTATTGTAACGCGGTTTAGACTGGATATTTTCTGATGTAAATATTTTGGGGTGGTAATAAAATATCATCCTTAGTTAATTGGGTTTTAAATATTTTTTTTAAAATAGTAAGCAACGATTTTATCTGATCGGGTAAACTATGCTTTTCAATTATTACACACGACAGGGAGGTGTTTGGGTGGGGCTATACCTGTAGTATTTGCAGGAATATTTCTATACAGCTTTGAATTCTGCGTTTGTGAAGAATGTATATCCCTGGAATTTAGTAGGATCTAGAATAGACAATATAGTCTAAATTCATTCAAAGTGAACCGTGTTTCATTTTACAATAGATAATAATCCAGTGGTTGTTCTAAGGACCTCACGAAAGGACATTTTCCGGTACAGTACCTTCGTTTTTAGCATATTTATTTCGGTTTACGTTTACACCGACGAATAACGGTGATATAAAAGCTTTGTATATTGATGCTAGAGACCTCAGTAAACGATACTTTTAAACTTCTGAAACAATAACTTATTCTTATGTTCTTTTCAATTAGTAAGCAAAGATTGTTAAGAGTTGGGTTTAGTTTTTTAGAGACGGCAATAGTCCTTGTATTATGTAGACTAAAACACCAAACCGTTAAGATTCTTTTATTTTGTTTTTGAATAAAAAAAAATCATTAAAATATATAATTCTATGTATATATTTAAATTGGAAGTTCCGTAATATAATGTTA
Source organism: Patella caerulea (assembly GCA_036850965.1). Lineage (NCBI taxonomy): Eukaryota > Metazoa > Mollusca > Gastropoda > Patellidae > Patella > Patella caerulea. Next base: position 104,965 of record JAZGQO010000038.1, on the reverse strand, counting down.
CGGCCTATTTTATTCCACGAATTGAATATGCATGACATCATAATTTCATCTCTCCTTTTCTCCATATATTTATTGATAACAGTTTAGTATATTTATATTTAACGCGTGTTGAGTAAATGCCTTGAGCTTTAATCTGATTTCTTTTTTTCTATACATAATATATTGAGACAAATTGATATTGCCAGAAAACATTTCTATCGTGTATTATCCATGCAAAAAATGGTTTAATGTGTTATTGCTATTCGTCGTTCTAGTAATTATAACCCCATCTTTGCAACCAGTCAAAAATAAAACATTACATCAATGCGTCTTCTATTAGTTAATTGAATTGTGAACTTTTTAACTTCGATTAGATATAGTCAAACCTTGGACATTAAAACAAGTTTCGCGTGTATAGAATTATATCACTGCAATATAAAAGCTTTTTTTTTTGATACCATCGTCAGATTTAAATATGATTCCTTAAATTTTCAATTTAAAATGTGTTCAACTTTTTTTTCCTCATCCACGCGGGCCGATTCGCGGTACTGAAATGAAATGAAATGGGGTTTAACGTCCTACTCATCTCCACCTAACCTGGACTAATGGAAGACAGTCATACGCCATAAAGTGTGCTATGGGGGAAGTTTTGACCGGGCAGCGGCGCTACGGCCTACTCTTATATCGAATTCCAACTGCCCAGGGATATTTTACGTGCACGCCAATGTGTACACGGGACCTCGGTTTTTTTCGCCCCATCCGAACGACTAGACAGCTGTCCTTGTCAGGCCCTCGGTTCTGCCTCACTGACAAGGGGAACCACACCGGAAAATCGAGATGAACTTTCTCGGCCAATGCAGGGATCGAACACCCGACCTCCAGGCTAGCGAGCCAGCGCCTTACCCACTTAGTCCACGTGGTCCCCGATTTACGCTACAAATTCAGGGCAAGGATTCGAGGGTAGGTAAGATAGGTGACGAATTGGGAATTACTCGGTGAGTGTTCATATTAGACTCCATATCAAGACAAACTAAGCTGGTAGCTAACCCGTTTCGGTCAATTGAAGACACATTCTATAGGTAACCGACCTACGGATAAACAGGTAAAATAACTCAATGGCCAAGGATTCCATAACAACTAACCTATAACATTCAAATATTTAAATTTCTTTTTTTGGGGGGGGGGGGACAATTATTTTCAATTTTCAAAGTCAATATTCTTATATACAACTATAAAAAAGCTTTAATTCTTTCGTAGCCTTGAAGGGATAAATTTAACTAAACCAAATGTGCAGATTAAATCTATAGGCTTTGTATAACTCAGACTACACGTGACATGAACTCAACGCGAACCCTACATACCTGCCTATAAAGCGAAATATCCCCCACCCTCCAATAAACAACTCGTAGACCCCATACCCTCGTTACAAAAGTCAAACACGATCAAAGAATACAACACCTGCATACCTTTTTTATTATTCATAACCTCATTGTTCAGTCAACAATAACCATATTCAAACTATAAATAGAACACCTGTGGAATGCTCTGACGTCAGACCTTTGGAATGTGTGACGTCAGACCTTTGGAATGTCTGGAATTCCAAAATTGCACTAGTCTGCCCTCCCTACTACTAAGAGTTGAACCCGTCTATTTCGTTTGACATCTATTCTCAAGATCATCGGCTGGCCGCGATTTAAATCGAATTAAATATCAGCTAGATTTACAAAAAATGACAAGAAGCTGGAAAAAAAAGACCGAGTCGTTATCAAGTACGGTTGCTACGATAATGACCAAGCTAGGCTGTATCTTCAGAATTATGAACATAATTTGGATGAAAGTGTTAATATAATTTATTATATGTGTTTGAGAACTTTTATAGCAAGAACGGTGAGGTCTTTATCTTCATCTTACATAACGTATCATTATATTTGGTTAGTTGATTCAGTGTTCTCATTAGAAGTGTCCGGAAACATTTGAAATTATGATTTGCTATAGCAGTGAACATCAAAATGACGGCAGTGTCCATTATAAAAGCTGTCAGCCTTTTAGGAGCCTGTGACTAGTGTTAATAAGTGAAGCCCCGTCTTCCATTAGGAGCAGAACAGTAGGACGTTAAACCCCAATTTCATTTCACAATAAATGAAGGGATTTAATCAATTCTATTTGAATCTAGCATATCTATTTTATTCAACAGCTATCAGTAGGATGCGCTGTTCCACCTTCTATTTGATTCAACGGCTACCAGTAGGATGCGCTGTTCCCCCCTAACCCTAACCCTAACCCAACCCTAGCTCTACCAGTAGGACACGCTGTTCCACCCTCTCACTTTTACTACTGAACAGATCATTCTGGTCCAACTACACTCTCGACATGATTGTTACCTTTTGTTAAAACACTCTTCATTTCAGCCCTGGGTAAATCTTGAAACACTTTCACATGAAAACCAAGTTCTCGAAAGAGCCGAGTCAAGGATTTTGCATCTTTATCGGTTCCTCTTCGTTCGGCCATGTTTTCAAAATGTTTATTATTAATTATAATAGCCTTTCCACGCTTTACATGATTCATATTATATTCTTCAGTATCAAAGTTTTCTTCCAACATCATGACTTCCTCGTGTATAGGAGCTGCAGTAGCTCCACTTGACCTAGGTTAGGGCCCAAATGCACGCAAAAGTGATATTTGACCGATAGGTTGCCAGGCAACGAAACATACGCCCACAGCAGCTAAATCGTCCGGGCAGTCAACAAGGGTTGTCGCATATTTTTACTTTTTTCGTTAATGAAACATTTGAAATACACTAAAAAAAAGATTAAGAGTAACAACTCATTATGTTATTATCAGAAAATCATTAGAATTTGATTGCTTTTTATAAAGTGTTACCCCACGCTAACAATTAGTATATACATGAAACATTTAATATCATGGATTTAGCTGTTCAGTTACCAAAATTCATTGAAAATCAAAATACTTGTTCGTTTCAACACCTTAAACTATGTGTATCAATCTAAAGTCAATCTTATGATAAGTTTGGCCTCTATAGCGTTACAAGATTTTTTGATGTTATCAAGGGAGATAACTCTGGCAGTAATTATTTGAAATCTCTGAAAATCAATAGGCTTCTTCGTCTCATGACCTTAAACACTGTGTGTTAATTTAAAGTCGATCGGATATTAACTTTGGCCTCTAGAGCTTCCACAGGATTTTTTCGAAGTGATCAAGGGCCATAACTCTGGCAGCAATTATTGAAAATCACTGAAAATCGATAGACGTCTTAGTCTCATGACTGTTAACACTATGTATAAATTTGAAGTCAATCGGATATTAACTTTGGCCTCTAGAGCATCCACATGATTTTTTGAAGTGATCAAGGGCCATAACTCTGGCACTAATTATCGGAAATCGCTGAAAATCAATAGGCTTCTTCGTCTCATGACCTTAAACACTGTGTATAAATTTAAAGTCAATCAGATATTAACTTTGGCCTCTAGAGTGTCCACAAGATTTTTTGAAGTGATCAAGGGTCATAACTCTGGCACTAATTATCAGAAATCGCTGAAAATAAATAGGCTTCTTCGTCTCATGACCTTAAACACTGTGTATAAATTTAAAGTCAATTGGATATTAACTTTGGCCTCTAGAGCGTCCACAAGATTTGTTTAAGTGATCAAGGGCCATAACTCTGGCACTAATAATCGGAAATCGCTGAAAATCAATAGGATTCTTCGTCTCATGACCTTAAACACTGTGTATAAATTTAAAGTAAATCGGATATTAACTTTGGCCTCTAGAGCGTCCACAAGACTTTTTGAAGTGATCAAGGGCCATAACTCTGGCACTAATTATCGGAAATCGCTGAAAATCAATAGGCTTCTTCGTCCCATGACCTTAAACACTGTGTATAAATTTAAAGTCAATTGGATATTAACTTTGGCCTCTAGAGCATCCACAAGATTTTTTGAAGTGATCAAGGGCCATAACTCTGGTAGTTATTATCGGAAATCGCTGAAAAACAATAGGCTTCTTCGTCATATGACCTTAAATACTGTGTATAAATTTAAAGTCAATCGGATATTAACTTTAGCCTAGACGGACCGACGGGGGCGACGACAATATACGACCACATTTGTGGGCGTATAAAAAGAAGAAAATTTAAGAAAAACGGTGAATTTGATATATCTATCATATTGTATTTCTCAATATAATCCGGCAGCAGGTCGACGAACCTGGAAATATAGTCCACCTTATATATTTTAATGGATTATATATCATCCCTGGCGCCTTTGGGGAAATTCTATATTCAAGATGGCCGCCCTGAGGCATTTTCTGGTTATTTACTTTAATTTAATGGGGTATAATTCGGAAAAAAATCTCTCGGACCGCGGTATGAAGGTGGTTTCTGTAAGAATTTGATCCGCTGAATCTAATGAGCTTGGGTATTCATCCTAAAAGTGACGACTAATTCCGCTAGGGGGCCAAAGTCATAATGGCAGCTCCTTTTTTTAGGTAAACTCATAGTGTCCCCCTATACGGTGTGTAATATATTGAAATATAGGTTTTCATTGTCAATTTCTTCAGAACAGAATTAGACTTTCTGTTCACTGTGTATATAACCATTGTCTCATTGCGCTTTGAGCATGCTTTTGGATGGATTTGGCGCTCTACAAATGTACATTATTAGGGTTTCACACTGCGTAGCTTGTGTGAAACACTATTGTTTTTGTTAAAATTATTCTTATTATTATTCTTCTTCTTCTTATTATTTTTTTTTTCCAATTTGCTTATATCTCAGCAACTTCTTGTTGGATCGATACAATGTCTTCAGTTTTACTGGGAAAGTGGGTGTGACTTAGAGATTAAAGCTATTCCAGGGATTCTGCGACATTGCGAAATGTCCGAAATCACCGAAAATGTCGTTTTTTAAAATATTGCCGTATATTTAACAATAATCATTGGATTTTAGCATATGATGCATTTTGACATAGCCAGAAACAGGGGACATAGCTATGTTACTTTTGATTTTTGATTTTCGACGAATCTTGGAAGATATTAGGCGCCAAATTTTGAAAATTTAAATTTTTACAAAAAACTTTTTTATTTATTAATTTTTTTATATGACATTTTAACCAAGGTTAAAGAGTCATCTGATTTGAACAAAAATGTCAACATTTTTTGTTTCCGTAATTTTCCTTGCCCGCCATTGGCTAATTCAGTTTTTCAGCCCAACATTATTTATTTATTGTTCGATTTGTATAAAACCATGTTCATATGTTCCGTGGTTCAAAATGACATTTTTTTTGTTACCGGTAAAGTTTCCTGTAGGCACCGGAAGTGGCGTAAATTCAGCAAAAACTACAATATTGAGAGTTCGGTACAACTTTTTGAAAGCAAATATTATTTTTTTCAAATCTTATATGACTGAAAAGATGTGCCATGTAAAGGCGCACAAAACATCGGGCTCAGTTTTTTTAATTTCGATTTCGTTTTCTGGCAATTTGGATTAAAGGGTGAAAAAAGGTGTCAATATAAGCTATTTACAACCCATCCAGCGTCATCATATTAAAAAATATATCTTCGTAACACTCATAAACTCGTAGTAATAACCCATACGAAGAGAATGTATGTGAAAATTAATTTGTAATATGCGCAGTTGCCGAGAAATAGGCAATTTTGCATGAGTCACTTTTCACGTAATTTTGGCTGTAAAAGAATCAATAATTATTCGATTTTCAATTTTCGCCATTGGATGCCTAATGCCATAGTGGACTATGTCAAACCATTTTAGCTCTTGCGCTGTCACCGGAAATGACGTCATTTACTCAAAACTTAAATTTTAGCCCTCAAAATCAATATTTTATTCAAATGAGTCGGACTTGTTATTTGTTTCAAATTATGATATTTGATTCTATTGATCAAATAGAATGGACCCATACGATCACACAGATACCACAAAATGGTTTCCAACTTGTACGGTTGCATAGAAATGGGCGATTTTCCTTAAGTCACTTTTCAAGGTTTTTGGTCTATAAAAGTGTTCGTTATTATTCGATTTTAATAAAATATTCACCATATGTTATCTTATATCATTTATGATTTCATAGAACTAATTTAACATTTTCAGTATTTCCGGAAGTAATGTCATTTTGGAAAAAACTGTATTTTTAGCCTCAAAAACAGATATTTTTTTCAAATGAGTCTGATTTGTAATATATTTAAAATTATGATATTTGATTCCAATCAACAAATAGATTGAGCCCATACGATCATATAGATACCAAAAAAATAGTTTTTATCATGTGCGGTTGTCGAGAAATAGACGATTTTCTAGAAGTCACTTTTCAAGGTTTTTGGTCTATAAAAGTGGCAATTCTTATTCGATTTACATACAGTCTTCGCCATATGATGCCTTATGCCATTTCTGATTTCATAAAACTAATTGAACATTTTCATTATCGCCGGAAGTAATGAAATTTTGCCAGGATCACTTACAAGTAACATATATATAAAATGAATTGATATTGCTGGATTTGGTTGATTCTTCGTCCATTTTATTTGATGTTTGCAATGCTTATGTGGAAACCTGTTTAATGGTTTCATTGGTATCGGAAGTGACATATGTTCAAGGGCAACGTGGCACCGAAAGTAACGTGGCACCAGTGAAACCCGTCATTCCTGCATGCAGGTCTAGTTATTATTCATTATTATTAAATACATGTTTAAACAAAAAGTGTTGAAATCCGATGACATTCTTACCCTAATATTCTTATAAGGACACAGAGTATACACGGTCAAACACAATCAACTATCAGACCATCGTGAGTTGATAGCAATTTGTCACATATTTGTCTTGTGCAACCTCGGGAATTTGTCTAACCCACCCTCTCTTGAATCACTGGAATACTCGCAATCGGTAGAACATTCTGATTCTTCCCATTTCAACAATGTTATGCAACGGGGATGACATTTGTCATCCCTCATTCTACTCAGTTTTCTATTAGAGGAGGTGACACAGCTTTTGTTCATATGGCTCTCTGATTTGTGCTCTTAGTCAAGTGATACATAAGTTTTTACGTTAACGGCTCTATTATTTTCCATGGTCACTAAATTTAGTTATTTTGTTGAACTTGGGAACCATATTGGTGTTTCGTTCGGTCATGGCATATTTCACCATTCAGATATGAAATTTGGCGACCCCGAAAAAAACCTATAGTTTAATACATTATGAATTTGTTATGTCTTGCCAAATATGACCAGCATTTTGAATTTAAGCTCAATCTGGAATACTTGTTGATCAGAACATGTTTTTATGTTTATATCTGAAGTAAATGACACCGAAAACCTATTATTTAATATATTGCACCACAGCCTTTTGGAGCGACTTTATGAGTTTCACCAAATAATTTTCCTCCATTTTGAATTTGGACACCTTGTGGAATTGGACAGCTTTTTAAGGAAGAATACCCAAGATTTTTGGATTCAGAGGGTCACATTCTGACAGAAATCACCTTTATATCGAAATCCGAGAGAATCTGTCCCGAATTTTACCCCACTAAACTAAAGCAAATTATCAGAAAATGCCTCATGACGGCCATTTTGAATTCTTTTAATATACTCAAGGATGCCAGGAGGGCATCATCCGGATTCTGAAACTGCACAGATTGAAGATATTTAATACACCAAAAACCTATCTTTCAATAAATTACACACCGTTTCAGGAAACTTTATACATTTCCAGCCAAAATAAGCCATCATTTTGAATTTGGCCTCCTAACGGATTCAAAGGGTCAAATTCTTGTAAAACCCATCTTCAACTCGTGGTTCGAGAGACACTGTCACATATTTTATCCCACTCAACAACCAGAAAAGCTCTCACGGCAGCCATCTTGAATATTTAAATTTCGCCAAGGGTGCCGGATTCTTAATCTACATATACTGAAGATATATGATCCTTCAAAAAACATTAGGTGGACTAAATTTTCACGTTAAGGCTTAAAATGGGGCTTGGCTGCCCGACTAATATTATCGTTGTAAAAGTAAAAGGCTATATAAAAGAGTAGAGGATATCGCACCAACCATAATACTGATCAGATTCGTCGTATAAAACGTACTAGATACTGTATAAAACAGTAGTGGGTGTGGCACCTTCATTGTCTACGATATCACGTAGAAGTGGAAGTGGACGTTAAACCCCACGAACGAACGAACGGCACCTTCATTTTCTTAGGGGGGGCGGCCGAATGGTTAGCACGTGCGTGGTGTATCATAAAGCCAGTCATTGGGTCAACTGTCGTGGTTTCGAATCCCCGGTTGTATGTGACATGCTTTTAGAAATTTTCTGAAGGCAGGGGCTCTTGCATGACTGGAGTCCAAACCTCACTGATCAGCATGCGTCTTGTCGGCACTGTTGACAATATGTTTAATACTGAGAGATGGAATGAAGCAGAATCAAATGGCCTGAAACAGTGAATCAACAGTGAAGGAAAATATCATAAAGATCCAATTTTCACATTTTGCCACTGCTCATCCCACTATTGCGTTGCATCCAATTTTATTTTTTATTTTGATAAAGCATGGTATGAACTTCATAACGACCGTATGAGATACTATAAAATACCTGCAAAGGGGGTGCTACAAGTATTTTGCCTCTTAAAAGATATACCATTTTGACTGAGCTCTGAAACACCCATAATACATCATTTTCTAAAAATGGTGCCCGTGTTAGAAAGTCGGAAACATGGCCTTTGCAATGAGAGCATGACAACTACCGTACATAACATATTTTATGAACAACGATATTTCAAACATTTGGTATTTTCAATGAAAATTCAATGAAAAATTGGCTATTTTCGAGTGAAAACCTACTGTTCCAGCTGTAGGCCCCAGGGTAGGTTTTGGGCTCTGGGACTTCACCACATTTATAACAATGCTTAGGTGGTCCAATAACCAGAGTAAGTTAAAAATTTCAAACTTAGTACTTTGGCGTTTTTTTCGAATTTTGCATGGTTTTCTCGTGGATTCATTCTTAATTATAATAGAAGACGCTATTTATTTGATTTAATCCTTGTTGTTTATTTCTTGTAATGCCTATGTAGTGTAGTTCGTCTTGGCGGCGAGGTTCTCTTGCACTTGGTATTGGAGTAGTCGACACTCCAGCCCTACCCCCAGGATCCATTCAATTCATGTGATATTGTTGTTTCTTTCTTGAAATCTCTAAGTAATTTGTTTTGTTAGCCAGTTTGATTTGTAGGGTTTATTTTGTGTGAAATGCGGCCTGATTGCACGCACCACCACACGAGTACTAACCCCAATAGAGAGGAGTTTTGGTACTATGGCGCCATAACCTTCTTTGAGGGGGACAATTTATGATCTAAGAAAGTATTTAACAAAACGATAAAATCCATTCCTACCTGCTGCTATAACTTCCAGCTTCTGTTTTATCATAACTAGTTATGTCATGATGGTCATCTACAGTATCACCTAAAATACAAAACACCATCAAATGTTTTATTAAGGGTCATTCCATATCAAGTGGACCAATTTTAGGGAAATTGGGAAATCCACCCCCTCAAAAAAATCTGGAAAAAATATATGTTAAAGTACATGGCCTAAAACTACCAAATACCAATTTTCAGCTTCCTAGGTCAAATATTGGCGGAGATATCACCATTTGAAAAAAAGGTTGCCAATTGGTAATAAAAATTCTCTTATTAGGTTTTCAGCTCCGTTGTTTATATACTTGTGTGACAGTTTTGGTTCTTTTAATCATGTTCTTGGATGACAACACTGGTATAACTTCAAATAATGGTTTTATTCTGCTTCTTACAATAGGTACAAACATCGTGATGTAAACGACCGTAGAACTAACTTAAATGGAGGTAGTCGAATGTCTTAGCTTGGCTTAGCACGAGTGTGCTAACTCCAGAAGCTGTCGTCTCGTACCGTCTCGTGCCAAGGCACCCATGGCCAAGGCACCCATGGCCCGCCTAGCATGGCCTCCTGGACCTGACTGAAGATTCGTTTCTGTTCTGAGTTTATAAACGTATTCAAGACAAAGGAGCCCATTAGACACCTGTCTAATGTATCAAGCATCATATGAAGGTTTAACATTCAATATAGTTTATCAGACAAAGAAAGTTAGATAAGACATGCCAACAACAAGTTCTAGTTACGCAATGACATAAGGAATACTACCAAGATCTCCAGCCGGGTATTGATAGCGACAGGTTTATGTTACAATCACTAACACGTATTTTAATATGGCAGGACGCCTCTATGACATATGTCATTATGTTATATACCTATCCCTCTTTTTAGAAAAAAATATGAAATATTTTTTTAAAGCCTTTACAAATTTGAATATAACTGGGATCGATAATATCTACCCTAATCTTAAAAGATAAAAATAACAATAAGAATGAAAAGACATATAAATACAAACAACACTTGTAAAATGTCGTATACAAAAATGTCTATAAACAAAAAGAAAAGGTAAATGAAACACACACGAATTTAAAAGTTATATATACTTGTAAAATGTCATAATATCCAAAAATGTCTTTAAACAAAATGAAAAGGTCAATGAAAAACACACGAACTTAAAAGTTATATACACACAATCGGTCACACACGCGAGTCAATAAAAAAAACAAACGAGATCCTGGAATCACAAACACAGACTACTCTTATTCATATAAATGGTGGAATCGCGAACACAAACTACTAGTACTATAATTATCTTCTTAGACCGATTATTTGGTGGAATCGCGAACACAAACTACTGTAATTATCTTCTTAGACCGCTACTGCACTGTCGTAGCCAACTGTAGGGGTGGGGTACATATGATGCCCTTCCTCGTTCCAGTAATGTTGAGGGGTCAGAATTTTCCCTGCTCCGTTTAGTTCAACTATTGTTGTTGACCGGTAGTCTTTTCATTTTCCATACCGTCTGGCAAAACGGCGTGTTATGACGTGCTATGAAAAGTATTATAACTGCTCCCCGTGCCGAAGTTTGATCATCTGCGTATCATATCATGGAGTGAACTTAATTAATAGTTAATCAAATTAGCAAGTGGAACAGACTTGACTTTAGATAACGATCTAACGATATTTACAATTGAAATTAGGGAGTCATATTGTTTTATCTCAAGAATAATGAATGATCTGAACACATTTAACCAATCTTAAATAAGATATTTTTGAAAGAACTAACGGTTTATCTCTATAATTTTTAAACAAAACACAAAACAAGACAATACGTTCGCTCTAAATCCGAGCACAACCCTCCTGGGGTTAAACCACTTAACATAAACTTCTCCCGTTACATATCGGGGCATTTCCCATTAAAACTTTGGGGTATTACAAATAAAAATCTTAATCCCGTAAATATCGGGTCTTTCCCATTAAATATTTGGGGTATTACAAATAAAAATCTCACCCGTAAATATCGGGTCTTTCCCATTAAATATTTGGGGTATTATATCTCACCCGTAAATATCGGGGCCTTTGCCATTAACTATTTGGATAATATACACGTATAGACAAAACAAACGGAAAAAACTTAGAGATAAACCCGTTAATACTTTGTGAATGTAAAATTCCTAATTACGATATTGTTAACTCAATTCTAGTTAAACAATCACAAAACATTTTACTGCGCAATATAAACCTGTTAATACTAATTTTAAATGCCAAAATATGTGTTCAAAAACAAACAATTATAATTCATAATCTTTTAAAAACAACATGACGCATTTTAAAACAAATAATATATATACAATTTTGTTTTCGTCATTTTCCTGTTCCACTACTTGCTAATATTAAATTTAGTAACTACACCATGATATTTAACGACGCGTGATGATAAACTGCAGATTTCCAGTTAAATTATAATACATAGCACTAATGTCATTTTACCACCCTCGCCATGGTAGGATTAGAAAAGACTTACCCCGTTGGTGACCTGTGAACTTCTAGTGGTTAGGACTTCAATCGTTTCTCTGGTCTACGGCATCAATTTATATGTGACAGTATTTCATTAGTTCTTTAATCGGGTTCTTGGATGACAACACTCGTATATACTTCTAATAATACTTTTATTCTTCTTCTTACATATTAGGTACAAACATCGTGATGTAAACGACCGTAGAACTAACTTAAATGGAGGTAGTCGAATGTCTTAGCTTGGCTTAGCACGAGTGTGCTAACTCCAGAAGCTGTCGTCTCGTACCGTCTCGTGCCAAGGCACCCATGGCCAAGGCACCCATGGCCCGCCTAGCATGGCCTCCTGGACCTGACTGAAGATTCGTTTCTGTTCTGAGTTTATAAACGTATTCAAGACAAAGGAGCCCATTAGACACCTGTCTAATGTATCAAGCATCATATGAAGGTTTAACATTCAATATAGTTTATCAGACAAAGAAAGTTAGATAAGACATGCCAACAACAAGTTCTAGTTACGCAATGACATAAGGAATACTACCAAGATCTCCAGCCGGGTATTGATAGCGACAGGTTTATGTTACAATCACTAACACGTATTTTAATATGGCAGGACGCCTCTATGACATATGTCATTATGTTATACTTGTAAAGTGTCTAGAACCCCCTAACTTGGCAATATAATAGAACTTCAAACGTAGATTACGATTCTTTGAAAAAATTTGGGGTAGGGGATATCCCTACTGTAAGGGTTGCCATCAAAGTTGGAAAAAGATAAACAAATATTTTATTTTTCACCACTTTGGAGTGCTCTAGAAAAGTCATTGTTTTGTCGAGGGGTCTAAAAATTGCTATATACACTCCCACATGGTGGAATTTCGATATGGAATTGAATATAGGACCATATGATGTTATATCCCATAGATATCAGGCCCCAAAGTTGGTTTCCCGTCAAAATCTTGTGGAAATGCCTAAATTTGGTTGCCATTTTGGTTATGTGGGACAAGTGGCAAAATTTTAAAAGGGACAGGAAATTAATCTTCTGTTACCCTTCTACAACATATCAAAAATCCAAAGTTGGCCCGTATTCTTTGATATTTTTAATTTTCATCCGAAGTTTGTAAATATACATGTGTTTTTGCCGATTTTAGCATTTTCATGAAAAATTGCCTTTTTATGATCTCTGAAAAAAAGCTTCTAAATAGGTTAGACCTACCAAATCCACCAGTCTAGATGAATTTTGTGCGTAGATCACGAATATAACATCAGTTTGGACGTAGGATGTAGCAGTGAGCTTTAATTTTACCTTCAAAATGCAACTTTTCGTTATTACAGGTACAATGAAGGAAAATTAATGAAAGGTTGGTTTTCAAGACCAGTTTTTAATTACTACTGGATGATGTACTGTAGTCAAATTTACCAATCTAGGAGAAATTTTTACGTAGATTACGAATATGACATCAGTTCAGGCATAGGCTATGCTGTTTTAATTTTATTCTCTCTTCAAAATCGGAAAAAAATAAGGAAAATTCTTTTTTTTCCAACTATTCATGAGAAATGTTACAGTTTGAAGACCAGGGGCCTGTTTCACGAAAATTTAACCAAGTTAAAATCCAAATTTTAGTAATGTGATTGGATAATATTAGATTGATTTTAGTGCTTAGCGAATCAAAATTGAAGTATCTACTAAAATTTGGATTTTATCTTATGTTAAGATTTTGTGAAACTGGGCCCCCGTTTTTAATTTCTTCGAAATGTTAGTAAATTATTAGACCGATCTTTCCAAGAGAACTTTTTTCGTAGATTACGAATATAACAAACAAAACATATAGGATATTATATACAATTCTATTATTCTATTTGAATTCACTTCGAAATACATGCATACGTAGATGAACTACACATTTCGGTGTCTAGCAAATTGGACGTTGAAACCACACATTTTCAAATGTGCTTACAATGTATGTAAGTTTAAGGGCGAACATTTTTAGGGAGAAGTTTTATTATCTTTTTTATGATCGTTTTCACTCAAGATGCACTGTCTACCACTACGACCAGATGCATCTGGTGTGGAAAATTATACAGATAACATTTGAAAATGGTACCCAAGTTATAATGGGGTTTGTGACACTCATCACCACAAGCACGCCCTATGGAACAGGGATCCATGTGTAGGGGTTGTGGTTAGAATGTAGTAGGATTGACTTCAAAGCCAAGTAACAAAATTGCAAAGAAGATGGGCTTTATATAGAAAATTTCTGTGGAAGACAGTACTAGGCGAGTGTAAGCATAGGGGTAATAGGTTTGGAGGGGGTCTAAAACGTGAAATCGTACAGGCCTGTACTAGGCAGGGTCATTCTAAAGAGAGTGGTTAGGCTGTACTTAAGCACTCTAGGACTAGAAACAAAAGGGAAACTGAAAAAGAAGTTAGGTGAATTGTGGGAGCGCCAAATACAAACACTACAAAGAAACATATTCTTCATCCATTTCGAAGCTAAAATAAAATAGTACGGTATTCAATAATAGAAGAAAAAGTAATTTTCCTTATTTTTTCCTATTTTGAAGAGAGAGAATAAAATTAAAACAACATATCCTATGCCTGAACTGATGTCATATTCGTAATCTACGTAAAAAGTTCTCCTAGATTGGTAAATTTGACTACAGTACATTAGCCAGTAGTAATTAAAAACTGGCCTTGAAAACCAAACTTTTCATTAATTTTCCTTCATTGTACATGTACCTGTAATAACGAAAAGTTGCATTTTGAAGGTAAAATTAAAGCTCAACAGTGTCATTCACTAAATCACAGAATTGACCTTGATGTCGCAATTTTGGGATCGACCCCGGCCCTGCCCCTGGGATACCCCGGGGTCCCCTCTCTCAAAATATGTGTCTCCTGAGGCATTGTCCTACCCGTACATCTCGAAAAACGATGTTTTGACCCCCTGGGACTTCGGTGAGGAGCCAGCCCTTTAATCCTTACACGAATCTGTGATCGCCGCTTCCCACTTGACCAGGGGTGACGCATGTTTGTGGAGACCCCCTAACTGTGGACTCCTGGACATTTTACTGGCCGTAAAAACGTGTTTGATCGAAAATGTGATCAGCAGTTTTGACTCAAAATCAGTAATTCGAACTTTGTCGTGTCCAGATGTCACGGGTGGGGGTGGGAGGCCACGGGTGATCCACGTGGGTGATCCGGTATCCATTCTACAGGTCGCGCCTGAAAACTAAAAAAAAATTTTTTAATGTGCCACGCCCACTTTTGGATATGTCGTTCGAAACAAAATTGTACCAAAGGCCCTAAATTTGTGCGTGGGTGAGGTTGGGTGGACCTTGGGGAGGGCAGGTGCATGCCCCGTGGCTTGGGTGGGGTCAGTGCCCGGGTCGGCCATTGGTCAACGAAAAATATTCTTTTCCTCGGTCTGGGTGGCGCTAGCATAATTCAATAATTGCGGTAATTTATCCTTGTAGTCTACTTTTTTCAGACATTTTTTATTTAATATAAATAAGTTTTAAAAGATACGTCTGCGACCAATGCCAAAATATACGAAGAAATGTGACAATATTCAAATATTATACGTTTAGGCCCAAAACAGGGAAAAATCCAACTGAAGCCGTTTGAACCGACATCTGATCTCCCTTATACGCAGTTGTCTCCCACTAACAGCTCGGGGTAATTGCTGTAATTTAACTTTATAGGCCATAATTTCTTCTTAAAGTCTGCTTGCGCTAAATTATGTGCAATAGAAATACAGATCCAAGACATACACGTATCTCGTAACAGTGAAAAGGCAAACTGCAGAGGTCTTGTTCCATGACTTCAATACAGTTACCTCCCTTTAGTCCTTTGACACTGTATTTAAAAAAAAACGAGCCCAAAGAACTAGAAACCAGGAAAAAAATGTCCAATGATTCAAATAAAAGGACAATTAAACTTCAACGTCAAGCATAGTATAAATTTATTGATAGCTGAACTAATCGAAGATTATTAATTATAATTTAGCGCACATAGACTGTGAGAAGAAATATGTACTTATTTTGTATAGATATCTACCGTCTTGTTCGATTAACGTGTTAATTTAACAGCAATAGTTCTGTAAACTATGCAACTAATGATATATGCAAAACTGAACAAATATAGTGAGTTCTTCGTTAAGTGATCTCTTCGGAAAGTCGCATTTGCAAATTGGTCGCACAGAAAGAGTCCTTAATTTAAACTCTATTATGTAAAACGATCAAATCAATCAGAGATCGCTTAAAATCAAAGATGGCGATCTACCTCCAACTAAAGTGGGTCAAATGACAACATCTTTGTAACAGATTAACAAGCGTGATCTGCGCACAAAATAAAAAAGCGGTGATGACTGGTGTCCAAAATCTAGGGCGTTAAGAGACCAATAAACAAGTTTAGTAATAGCAAATTATACTTATGTTTCGATCTTATCATTGAAAATCAAAGTAGATATTTTTAGTTACACATAGGTCAAGTCATCTGTAAACAAAACTGCGAATTTTATTGAACACCTTAATCCAAGCAGTGTATTTTTATATTCTTAATAAAGAGACTATAAAAATGAATAACAAAAGTTCTGTCAGATATTATCTTAAACATTCTTTCGATTTTATTATATTCCTACCGATTAATGGGATTAACTGTAAAAGTGGGTCAAATCACAACTTCTTTGGTGCAGATTAATTAACGGATGCTGGTAACAAAATGGCGTATAGACCGAGATTTTAATCCATGCATAGAAACTGCTTAATAAGTATCTTAAGTATTATGAAAATGAAACAATTTAAGTTCTACGGATAATATGATATATACTGTTTCAATTTTATCATAGTGAATATGATTTTGGAATGTATTAGACAGCTCTGTTTAACAACCGCTTACTATTTAAGTTTATTTTTCATTTTTATGTCGTTCTAAACAGAAAGGGGGTGGATAAATATTGTTTACAAGTTTGTAAAATTTATTAATATTAACATTATTGTCTTGAACAAATAATATTAGTGTAAAATATGAATTAAATGTTGCAAAGTGAGTGGATATAAGAGGTTTTCAATGACGTAACATTGTTAATGGTAACAAGCTGCGAACATACGATAAATTTATATCACGCTTGACCTAAATATACCCAGATATCAAAGGAAATTGATATGTCAGCTGGGAAATGGTTCTTACTCAATCGCAATAGAGACTGGTCGATGCAAAACCACTAACTCCCCTTGAGCAAAGACTATGCAGGCTCCATTTTATATCTCAATGCCCTTGTTACAATGACCTGAGATTAGAACTTGTATTAAAGTTAAAAAATAAAGATTTTAATCTTTTAACCAGATATGACGAGTTTTTATATATTTCAATAAATCCCATTGAATGTCTACTTGGAATGCTCTTAGACAATTGTTTGTCTGACACTATTTACTCAATAAATACTATAAAACTTCACTACATGATTGTGGGATCTGAAATTTATATATATTCACCCCCTCCCCCGGGAATGTAATAAAGTATATTGTATAAGATTGTAATCATAAATAATACTGGTATAAAACTACAAGGTAAATGGGTTTACTCTAATTTAATAAGTCAAAACGTTGTATTGGATATAAAATAAATCAGTTAAAATAAGGAATTTAGTAGGAACGTAGTGGTTTTAGCTAAATGATTTTCTGATGTTCAAAGTACGGAAAGGGCTGTGCCAAACTCTGGTTGTGGGAGGAAGAGAAAGAAAATATTTTCGGAATTGCTGTTACATTATTGCTAAATTCCATATAAAAATCATTGATATTAAATTTCAAGTAGACGTTATGATTCAGAACAAACAGTACCACCTATCAAGAGGCACTTACTATCAACCGATTAGTATTAAGATAAGTTAAAATATCTATATTACATCAATAGTAATTGTATTGAAATGTATAATTTACACGGAGAGGAATTATATAAGCTTCGGCCTGTTTTCAAATCCATTACATCAGTGTTGTGAATAAAATTTTTGTACTTGAATAAAAATATTGTTTTAATCAATGGTAAGTTATGTCAATCAAAACACTTCAAGTAAACCCATTAGTACACGTTTAGTATGATCAATGTAGATAAGTATATTGATAAGCATGGTTGATCAAGAAACGGCACGAAAACAATACGTGTAGACAAACAAGAATCGGTAAGTAACCCAACCCGCAAGTTTACACGGTATCACCAAACAGTAGGTGGTAAGTTAAAGGACGGTAAGAAGTATATATCTCCAAACAGTAGGTGGTAAGTAATAAGACGATAACAAGTGAGTATACCAACATGAACCAATATCAAATCATCAATCTTGAATAATAGACGAAACATCTGGAAAACGCTTTATGGATTGGAATTCTGTAATTGGCTCAAAATGTTTACTTTAAGATTTTTTATGATTGGTTTTTAACATATCGGATAGATTTTATTATTAGAATAGCATAACACCTTCGTTTTATCTCTATTTATTGCCTTATAGTTTTGGATATAGTGTAGATTTTTGTGATTTGAATAGATATTTTAGATACGTATGATTACGTAATTAACTGTCTTACGTATATTTATTGCCTTATATTATTTAATGTTTTATCTGCAGTGTCTCATAGACCTATGTTGCCCAGGTATCATTGGTACAGTATTTTGTTTTATAATCTCTGTAAATATTCAACTGATCTGTTCCACTTTAATGAAATAAAATAAATTATTATCATATAAAAATAAGTTCTCGTAGATAATTGGGTACATATTGTTTCGATTTTATTATATCGAACCGATTCTGGAAATTAACCGTATATTATATTATGGCTTCGCATGTTCCTTCAATAAACATAGCATGTAATAGAACTATTGATATGTTTGCGCGTTCTTTGTATGAATTATACATATGGAAATTAATATTGATTAAAACCCAGTTAATTTTAGTGTGTTTATTTGATTATTTTAGCGGTTATTTAATGTCTCATTATAAAAAATATAGAATATGAGAATGTTTTTCATTCCAGATTTGGTAGTCCCGAAAAGGACTGTTTGTAACACCCTTAATGTTGGCGACTATAGACAAAGGGCAGCTCTACAACGCTCGAATTTTTTTGATCTTCTAGGAGGACATTCCCGCATACGGCCATAATATACTCTCTCTCCAACCATGTCTACAATCCAAGTCATGTAGGTGCATAGCTTAGCCTTCTCCGAGTCGTTGAGATGTACCCCATCAATTAAACTCTCCGCGAAATAATCTTTCAATCGTCGCTCTTGATAAAAGCAGGTCAGGCCGTAAAATAGGTGTGTGGATCCGGTCAGCAGCTTTTTCATTTCCTTGTTCAGGCGTTCCGACTGTTTGCGGTACATTTTCCAGCCACAGTATAATGGTCGTGCGCGTGGATAGCAGTTTATCCAGACTACAGGAACTTTGTAGCGACGTTGTATATCGTCTAGGATGTCCAATAATTTCTTGGCAAGTTCTTGATGGTTCACCCTCGAACGGATGTCGTTGCCCCCTAAAATCACAAAAATGATTTCTACTCTTGACGATACGTCGAAGTCCGATGGCCTATATCTTGCAGCTGTATACCCCGACTTGCCATAAAAATAGAGTTGATGATCAGATAAATCGGTTGCTGTTGCCTTGCAGAACTTCTCCAATTTCTTCACGTGGGACGAGCCTAAAATCCCGATCTTCATTTTTTCAATATAATGAGAAAAACCCAAGAAACTTTGTCTTTAATAGCCGTATATAACGCCGGCGAGCTTTCATCAGAGATTTGTATTTTATTACATGTACAGTATATAACACATGTTTCAAACAAAATATTAGGTTTATTGAAGTCACTCCCACCGTTAATCTGTTAAGACCTTCAAAGACATGCCCCCATAAACCAGAATTGATATATCTAGAACAGACGTTTCTTTGTTTTGACCAACAGGAAATATCTCAAGTTGCTAAGTATGGATTTACAACCACAGTTAATCCCTTGAAAGAAAACCCCTTTAAGCCAGAATTGTTTAGATTGATACATTCATTTTCAATCATTCCCACATTCGGATAATATCTCAACAAATTATTGGGTAACAATGAACTCCTTAGTCCATGCAGTATATACATATATGGAGTGAAATTCTATAATTCTCTTGAATAATAATATAAACATAAAACAAATAAAAAGATCGGTCAAATATTATTTTATACGGGGTGGGGTCACGGTGGCTAAGTGGGTAAGACGCTGTCTCGCTACCCTGGAGGTCGGGTGTTCGATCCTTACATTTGCCGAGAAAGTTTATCCAGATTTTCCTGCGTGGTTCCCTCCTGTCAGTAATGCAGGACGGAGGGCCTTATAAGGACAATTGCTTAGTCGTTAGGATGGGACGAAAACCGAGGTCCCGTGTACATATTGGCGTGCACGTAAAAAATTCCCCTGACAATTGGAATTGGATATAAGAGTAGGCCGTAGCGCAGCTGTCCGGGAAAAATTTCCCTCATAGCACACTGTATGATGTATGCCCGTCTTCATTAGCCCAGTTCGGAGTCGAACAGTAGGACGTTAAACCCCATTTCACGTCATTTCCTTTCAGTATATGTTATACATTCTTTCGATTTTATCATATTCCTACCAATTAATTAACCGATAACAATTTAAGTTTTACAGATAATATTTGATATACTGTTTCGATTTTATCATATAAGACGAAAAGTGTGCAATTTTTCTTACATATAAATAAATGAATAAACCACAAATGTTAATTGCACTCTTAGTGAAAAAAAAACCATTACATCCGCTAACCCATTCACATAAACGCGCCTATAAGCCAGAATTGATATATCTAGAACATATGTTTCTTTGTTTTGACCAACAGGAAATATCTCAAGTTGCCAAGTATGGAATTACAACCACCAATAATCCCTTGAAAGAAAGTCGCCTATTAGTTGCCAAATATGCAATTTCAATTACATGTATATTCATTTTCAATCATTCCCACATTCGGACAATATCTCAAACAAATTATTGGGCATCGGTTGGATATATTCAAGCATACATTAGTAGTTCATATACATTAATATTTCATAAATCAACACGTAATTTTAGAAACGCCCATTTATCTGCGATATCAAGTTAGGTTGAAGTGGATTTAAAACCCGAGGAACAAACGATGAGTATTTAAACAACATTCGCGTTGATATTAGGGATAATAATTAACGCGTTTTTTCTCTCTATTTTGATGTTTTTATTGTTATAGATATCACAGACGCGTGGTTCCATTTTCAGAATGTACTGTATGTGTTTAAATTGAAATAAAATTGATTGAATGATAATGGTTGATAATATAAGCTGATTAATTAATTAATGACACATACAAATGAATAGATACTATCGATTATTAATTGCATATATTTGGATTGTAGCTGTGAAACATAAAATTAAAATTTTATTTCAATGGACACATTATCTTTTCCCCCAATTCCTGTAATTGAATCGCACCAGCGGGTGACCGTCGGGGATAGTGTGAAGTCGGCTTAGGATTGAGATTAATCTTGTAAAATTAGTTGGCATTACACAAATCGTTCCATTCCTGTGGGTATATAAGTACGTTAGAATCTCTAGAAGCAGACGTTAAACACCAAGTAGTAGTAGTAGTCTAGATGTCATTCGTGTTTTGGATTTGTTATAGGATAGACGTACTGAATACCGTAAGCAGTTAAGTTAATTTTTCTTATTTGTTTTTTTATTTCTTCTTATTTTATATACTTGAATTATACGGGTGAATTTTATTTCAAACAGATTAGAATAAATATTCATTTTTTGTGCTAGGACTTCCCTATCTCCCATATCGTCCAACGCATCAAGTGACATTAATTAGTTAATTTAGTTGATTATAGGTTAAGATAAGGGTTTAGTCAGATCCGACATTTTTCGCCATGTCTGGTAGACACGCTAAACAATGTCCTATCTGTTTCATTTCTTCTGAGTACATCACTAGACATTTAACAAAAGTTCACAATAAGAGTAAGAAAGAAGCGTTACGTATATCCCGCGACATTTCTGAGCGTCAGTACGCAATAAACCCCAAGATTCGCTTGACAGATATACTGAAACTTGTACCCGCTAATGATGGCTGGGTAAGCTTCCCGAATGTTCAAAAAATTATAGAGGCAACCGGTGTTGAGGTGGTGATCGACGGTCGCTGGCCCGTTGCAACTGTCAGAGACCAAGACGATACAACCCCGCGCCCCCGATGTGTCTTAGACGCACCGATAATGACAGAGGTACTGGTAGAGCCAGAACAGGTTACGGACTCAAATTATTCCCCGACTGCGAGTGAAGTGGCAACGGACGAAATTGCGGTAACTCCGACCGATTTTCCCGAAGCCAGTGACCACGAAGACGTTCCAGCTACTCTCCCCGATGCGGACAGTAGTCCAGAGATATCCTCTCGATTAAGAACCCGCAGACAAACTCTTCCGATTATGTCCTCTAGTAGCGAGGATGAGTCTGAAAGCGAGTCTGAAGACGAATTGAATAATCCCCAGACAAGGCATTTGCTTAAGGGCGATACCTATAGAGGTACAACTTGTGTTGGTCTCATCCGTGGGATAAGAAAGGCTGCTGGTTTATCAGAGAAAATTGCCTGGAGCACAGTTAAGGGCAAGGGCGACGCTCACTTGTTTTCCCTTTTCAGTCATATAATGCGGTGCAAGGCCAGTAAAAAACAAAGAAGCGCCAAAAACAAGGTAAATCAAGCTGCCAAATTACTCCATTTCATTCAAAAGAAACACGAGATGGGCACGAATACAGCAGATCCGAAGTGCCTGTATCACCAAGACACTTTCTTTAATTATTTTGATAGGCTCGCGCATGACCTCGACGGCAAGGGGAATGGCGTCGGCCTGCAGGCCACAGCCATGAAAAATGAGCTGCAAACGGCTAAAATCTATTTGACGTTTTTAATTACCAGTTGTAGTTATCACATTTCCGATCCGGATTTTAAGGAGCACGCCAAGGTTTTGCTCGAAAGCATGGCGGTAATGGTAAAAAACAACCACAGCCGGATATCCGTTGCAAAAACGCAGCGGCAAATCCAACATCAGACTGAAGGGGTGCAATACGACGTTGCTGCGTTGAGGGAAGAGTTGATCAAAAACGTTGAAATTAACGACCAATTGACAACAATTAGGGACAAATTGGCGCGCAGTGGTGGTCGAATTGATAATCAAAGTGACTTCATTTTTATCACGAGGTATTTGTTTAACCGCCTTCTGATGGCTGGCGTTCAAAGGGTATCGGTGACTGAGGGTCTCACCGTGAGGGAGTTTCATAACACCAAGAAAAGTATGGAAGGAGATGATATGGTAACGATACTGATAGGCGAGCACAAGACCAGTGGTAATGACCCTGGTAAGTTTGTGATCCCGACGGACTTGTATCGCTTGATGGACTTCTATTTGAAGAGGATTCGTCAGAAGGACGACCCCAAGACAGAATGCTCACCCAATTTTTTCCGTCAATGGAACACACAAACCCCATACACGAGCGTGTCAAATAACAGAAGGCAATTTCGACTAAAATACGGCTTAACGCTCATCACCACGACCAAATGCCGCCACACTGTCCAGTCAAAAAGCAAAGCGGACGGCCTTTCCCATGACCTATCCCTGAAAGTGTCAGAGGCGATGGGTCACTCATTGACCACCGCTGAAGCATTTTATCGCGTTGAGGGTAGGACCCAGGCCGCATTTGAAAACGCTCGAATAATGAACAATGTTATCAACAGCATTTCAGCGCCCCCGTCTGCTGGAGTCATAACTAGCGGGGACTCACGTGTTGAGAACACGGGGACTAGTACATCTGGAGTCATGGCTGGCGGCGATCCCCGCGTTGTGAATTCAGGGGCTAGTACGTCTGGTGTTGGCCTCTCGGGCGCAACTAGTTCACCCGTGTCAGAAGAATATACGTCAGCTCCATCTCCGTCGTCGGTATGTTCATTCCCTTCGGTATCGTCGCTTGGGTCAGATGTGATGTCGCTTGATGACATAGTCAAGATATTGCACGGAGCCTTATTCGAGGCATATCCCGTTGGTCCCGACGGTTCCGTACCCACCAAGGCAATGGCAGATACACTTTTCAAGGGTACGGACTGTTTCAGCAAAGATGATGAGGAGCAAAAGAAAAAAACGGTTAAAAATTTAACATCCAAATGGCGCGAGGCGCAGCACAAAGTCCGCGGTAGACTTTTTGTGGACACTTATCCTCGAATTAAATTACCAGATGCTAAGCGCGCCGTTGCCTTAATTCAGGGGAAGTTCCCTGGCTGGAGTCAGTATCCTAGGATTGCGTATTATGCTTTACAATACGTGAACAACCAATTCAAATCTAAACGTGGACAAGACAAAACGCCCTTGCAATTGACGGATATCGAACAATTGAGGGAGATGCATGCCAAACAGTCATGGGATCATGTCATCATGAAACGACGTCTACCTGGGCGCGGCAGGGGCCTTTTTGCCATGAAAGCCATTGACAAAGGCCAGGTAGTGATTGATTACAGGGGTATTTATCGGACCGGTTCTGACGGCAAGCGAGTCTACAATTCTGGAACCACCGAAATGGGTTACATGTTCCAGTTCTATCATAACAGCACCAAACACTGGCGCGACGCAACAAAAGATGACGGTAGTTTCGGGCGACTCATCAACCATTCCGCCTGCTGCGCGAACTTGAGAGCAAACGTCGTAGATTTGCTTAACGACGGACGTCCCCATTTTTTTTTTACAAGCACCCGCGAGATTCTGCCTGGCGAGGAGTTGCTTTTTGATTATAACGACAGGGAATCGCAGGCGGAATTTTTAAACGCTTGTCCCGTGTGTGGAGTGGATGACCCCGTCTTACATGGAGTCGGGCTAGCCTCTCCCGACAAATAAACGACCAGGACAGCTGCGCTGCGTTTCCCAGGCACCATGACGCGATTATTTGGGATCGGACCTTGAGTGTTCTGGGAAACGTGGGGGGGAGGGGGGCGTAAACCAACCTGCACACCTAATCAAACATAAATTAAATTACGAGTATTTCATGACTAAATAATTCATTTCTATTTGTCTTATAAGGATTCGTTTTGCACTGGTATCTCTAATAGCTTTTCTTTTTCGGATGCGTTTGTGGTAAGACAGGATCCGCGACTTTCTGGCTTTTCGGTTATAACGACAGGGAATCGCAGGCGGAGTTTTAAAAGCGTGCCTCTCCCGACAAATAAACGACCAGGACAGTTTCCCAGGCACCATGACGCGATTAATTGGGATCGGACCTTGAGTGTTCTGGGAAACTAAACAATTAAAATACTTAGCACGACGAAGTGGAAAATGTCTACGGGGGGTGGGGTGTTGACGTAAACCACCTTTCACGCCTAATCCAACATAAATTAAATTATGAGTATTTTATGTTAATAATCTTTTTCTATATACGTCTTACTGGGATTCGGACTGCACTGGTATCTCTAATAGTTTTTCTTCCGTTTTCTTTTTCAGATGGAGGACAGTACCTGAAGCCTGGGACTGAGAGGGGTACCATTTTAGTGAAATGTGTTTCCACGCCTTATAGGGATCTGTTTTGTATTTGTTACTTTTATATTTTTCACTTTCGTTTGTTTTTCAGGTGCGTCAGGGCTATAGAACCGAGAATGGGTCGTGCGTATTTTGTTTTGTTTTTTTTTGTTTTTTTTTGAATACAACATCTGGTGTTATCTCACATGTCCTCTTTATTAAAAACTATCTAATATTAAGTTATTGTGACTAGTGCGAAAACACCGGGGGTTATATTCTTCGGGCCATGTAGAAGCTACCTCCTCGTGGTATGGCCTGGATACCAATGGAATGAACATATTCCACGGGTAACGAGACGCTTCTAAGAATAAAAGTAGTATCGAGGGCAGACTGGAGCAATTTTGGAATTCCAGACATTCCAATGTCGTGACGTCACACATTCCAAAGGCGTGACGTCAGAGGATTCCACAGGGGTTCTATTTATAGTTTGAATATGGTTATTGTTGACTGAA
The DNA here is from genome assembly GCA_036850965.1 of Patella caerulea. Taxonomy (NCBI): domain Eukaryota; kingdom Metazoa; phylum Mollusca; class Gastropoda; family Patellidae; genus Patella; species Patella caerulea. Next base: position 78,993 of record JAZGQO010000038.1, on the reverse strand, counting down.
CAATGAGGTTATGAATAATAAAAAAGGTATGCAGGTGTTTTATTCTTTGATCTCCTTTGACTTTTTGTAACCGGGGTATGGGGTCCACGAATTATTTATTGGAGGGTGGGGTGGATATTTCGCTTTATAGGCAGGTGTGTAGGGTTCACGTTCAGGTCGCCTGTAGATAAGGGATAATGACCTCCGCCATTAAGCTTGACAGGTGATCGTGTTGTGGTTGTTTATCCATGGTTGTTTATACCCCCCCCCCCCCTCCAAGCTCCATTCCCCCTCCCCGCGCTCCACCCGTCCGCTACCCAACCATCCCCCTCCCCCAAATCCCACTTCACCAGTCTACACTCTTCAATTAGTGTCGATACTAAGAAACCAAGAATAGCCTTTTTTATAATATTTTTATTTATTCATAAATACATTTAATTATTCTGCACACATTTAATACGATGGCAGGTTCCAATCTGCCAGCTCCCTATACGTGTCGAGAATGGTGATGATTTTTTTAAATGAGGGGTTGGTTTCTTCAACCATTCTCAAACGAGACAGGACGTGATCAATAAAAGCTAGTAATCTGTAGAAAAGAACAAAACAGATAAGTATCAATAAAATAAAACAATATTAATATTAAAAGAAGTGTATTGTCTAGGTTTGTATTTGTCTACAAATGAGTAGAAATGAAACGGTGCGTGAAACATTTAACCCCCTCAGTGTTGTCGGCTATAACACCCCCCCCCACCCCTCCGCAAGCCTACCTAAGTGCCACCCCAACCTCCCTCCGACCCCCACACCCCACCCCTCCATGAATGTGTAACGGGTAAGCCTCCCACCCCTACCCTCCCCTGACAGGGGCTTCCAACATTCAGGGTCATTGGACCTACAGGTTGCCGTAAGCCAAATTATAAATAACCTTTTTTTTTCGTCCGACATACCAAGTAGAAAAAAATCACCAAAAAACTTACGTTTCTTTTTCCTGCACAGGCGTGGGGCGTATAGGGGGTGTGTACGGATTGTGCGTCGCCAGCAAATTCTCCGTGTCAGCCATAATATCCCGCAGTTGAATGACTATAGCTGGTGTGCCAATAGAACTGACACACGGAGCAAGCGTACACATCATTAATGTGATTACGCATTGTACATATGATCTAACCTGGTCAATACTGTACCTTAAACAACAAAAAAATATAATATTATAATTCATATTAAAGATATTTTCAAGTCAAAATATTAATAGGTTGGTTAATACCAATAAATGTATGCCAATTTTGGTGTGTGTGTGTGTGTGTAGCGTGAAAAAGTAGAAACATTCGAGTATGATGAAAAGTAGGGTGGTCTGATGCCATGGAGGTACAGGACAATTCGAGTTACCTCCCATTACAGATCAAATGGTGTTATCTCCCCTTTACAGATTTGACATTTACCGCAGATATTGTCATGCTCCATTCCCAGTATAGAACCTCCCCGAATTGACGGAATTTAACTAAACTATTTTATATTATTATTTAACTAAAGTATTTTATATCATTATTGTTGTTGTTATTAATATTACAGCTATTACATACTATAATACTTTAGGTGTATCCGACTAAGTAAGGGTTGTATGTATTGTATATACTGCTTTTTATTATTAGTATATAACTTATCATTGTAAATAGGGATAGGGGTCAGACATAGGCATTTTGCCTGTTCCCCAATTTCCCATTCATTCATAGTGAATAAAATATGTTTATAAAAAAAAAAAGAGTGACACGGAATTGGGCCCTGTCGCAGTTCTGCCAGCCCCGACAGCCGAGGGGGAATCGTGACGTATTTTAAGTAACAAATATGTTTCAGTTACCATGATAGGTTGAGATAATTTTTATGCAGTCAGCACAGGCGTTGTACTCTGAAATTCTCCTTTTCACTCGATTGACACTATTTTTGGAATAGAGAGAATTTAATTCCGGAACGTTCAATCGAGTACGCCCTAAGCTTATAGGTTTTGCTTGGTTTTACCACGCAGTGGGCTTCTCTTGCACTTACTATTAAGCATTGCTTTCAACATAAAGTTCACGGTCTCAACGTATATGCAGGGTAATATAGCGTCTTAGGCTCCTAACAGGGCTAATATTTGTTGAATATGTTTGACAAATATGGTTGCTTAGATATGAACAGTTTTAAAAATAAACAAAGCAGACGAAAGTCGTATATTAATCTCAATTGTTAGGAGAGCGATTTAGCTAATTTACGCATGTCTTTAATTACGCACTGCAAAGGCCGTCCTACAAGGGTGGATTGAAAAGTAAACATGAAACGCTGTTTTAAAAGTAGGTTTCGAATCACAATTTTGAAGAAATAATAAAAAACTTACATTTTGAGACGGTCTTGGTTTTCTTTTTTTTACAAAGTCGACGAGAGTTGATGCTTGTTCGTTCAGAGATGCTGATAATTGTCACAGACAAGCTGGCTGCTTATAAAGAAAAGTGAATACTTTTATGATGAACTATAAATCGTTGGGTGGGAAGAGTTGTTCTAAAATATTCCTTTTAAAATATCGTACATTAAAACTAGACAATGCTCCGTTATGAATAATTTTAAAATAAATATCTCCACTTAAAATATTATTCATGAAAACTAGCCACACAGGGGGGGCGGATCCCGGATTTTCAGTAAGAGGGTCGTGGTGCACCAGCTGTGGAGCGCGAAGCCCAGAACCGTGATTTTTGAGTGTAAAAAATGCCCACGAGGACTAATTTCGTACTAGTACTGTAAATTACGATCTCCAATCTAATCTTTTTCGTTTTCCTTTCTCGTGAGAATATATGGCGCTAAAAATTGTTCGACACCTCAGAAAATAGAGGGGCTCGTACGCCGCCCATTGGATCCGCGCCTGTCACATGTTCATAAAGTTTAACATTCGGTTTTGCTGGTTAAGAAGGGTCAATTATGCATCGTACCCGGACAACCTCTATAAACTGTCGGTGTTTTTATCAAGTACTAGACATAACCAGTGACGCGAAATAATTGCCAGAAAAGACGTGTGATGTCTGTCGAAGAACGTGTAGCTGACAAACCCCCTACTGGCCACGAGTGGGTTTAAAAGGCCTTGTGTCTAGCTATCTGACAAAGCAGGCATCGAGGTCTGGGGGGCGTTTACCTCTCGACGCGAAGCAAGCTACATTGAGTGTGTATATCTCGTAAGACCTTGTCTTTTAGTATACTCTTAGCAATTACTGGACAAATTCGGAAAATAAGGTAAGTTTTTTTCCTTTAAAGATACATTGTTTAAGATTAAGATAATTATTATTATTTTTTATTATTCACTCTTTTCGAATTGTTTGCGGTCTCTGAGTACGAGGTCTTGTACATATATTTTGTTTTTATGTAGAGTTGTTTGTTGGGGCAATGCAAAGTGTAGATTATAGCCAGGGTTAAAAATTCAGACAATTTCGACAGTTTTATCAAGAAAGTTCTGTTTGAAAAGTTAAAATATTATTGTATCTGCAAATCGCAAAGACTAGTGCTGTTATGTTATCGCTTGGTGTGAACATTATAAGTCCTGTTGTCAAACCTCTCCCCGATGTTTACATTCACGATGTTTACATTCCCAGTAGATTATTCTTTATTAGTGATAGTATTACATTAGTAATAAACGATCGGTCGTTTCTTAAATTAAATTCTTAACATGTTATGGTGTTAGTTTTGTAAGAGTTTTTGATTGTGAAATTTGAATAAAAATAACGTTATCAATTTAGGGCGTGGTCATATAGAAAGTTCCTGGATAATCACAATACATATGCATTACGGTTAGGGTGTCGAGATATTTGGACAGTCGTGATAACCGGTTCTAAATGACGTCTGGCTGTTTCCGACAACGCTACAAGCTTCTAATATAGAGACAGGGTCCGATCCAGCGTCAGGCCTGGATTAATTTTTCGCGGTAGTGTACATTACCAATGTAAGCAAAATCATAATCAGGCGTTGAAGTATTTCTATGCCTAGCCAACGGGGTAAAAAAAAGCAGCCAGAGAGTGAGATAGAGGGTTTGAAGGGATGGTGAGAGAGAGAGAGTGGGGTGTGAGAGAGAGAGAGCAGCCGTTTGAGAACTGCTTTAGACGTGGACTGTATGCCTAAGGGGAGACAACACCATTCAACCTGTAACCCAATTAACAAATATTGGAATCAGACCGGCTATTATGAATTATCTTCAAATTGACATTTTTTTCTAAGTTTGACTTTCTCGGTTCCTGGACACATCAATCATTATGCAATGAGTTAGTAATACTTACCGTCGCAGTCACGATGTAAGGTCCCTGTTTTTAACAAATAGACGTCGTTGTTTTTTTTAAAAATCACATGATTCTATACACATGTTGTCTATATTATATTCCTTCACTTTATCATTTTTAGAATTCCACTCCGTCAAGAATAAATAGGGCCCACCTATTGAATCGATAAAGCTAAATTCCGATTTCTTAGCCGCCTCGATGCATTCGGTTTTAGATTTGTACAAAACTCTGGAAGCCGCTAGGGTAATCACACTCTGTTTGAAAAAACCTCTGAATTTCCAGCGAAAACCACCAGGCAAACAGGGTTTAATCATTTGCATAAAACTACAGGTTTGATTGTACCTAGCGTGTTCAACGAATGGGTTGTCTCCGGGATTCCAAGACTTCAATATTAAGTTGCATCTAAAACATTTTACGCGATCGTAAGGTCCAATGTAGATAAAACCCGCCTTGCTCAAATTATGAGGTGTCGGTTGCGTATGCATCCAACAATTATCAAAGGTGGCCAGCCGCTCGTTATAGAGTATATAAGGCTCCATCCTACTACACCGTTTAAAACCCAACACCTAGATCTAAAAAAAAAAGTGAAAAAAATTGTTACAGTCATGTACTTTTGATTATTATTAAAACAAATTTTCTGCTTTCTTAGAATGGATGCGTTTGAAACCTACACAGACACTCAATGGGATGAAATACTACAGCTTACAGACGAATTTGAATATTGGACTGCAAGTCAAACCTTGGCCGTTAACGAAGCTCTAGACCATGTCGAGAATGAAAATCATAATGAAACACCGGGGGTTAAACGGCAACTGTCTGACCCCGACTCCGAGGATGACTCTGAAGAAGAAGAAAGGTTAGAAAAAAGCCCCCGCCAGGTGGCTAGTCCGATATTATTTTCAGATGACGATAGCGACTTTGACACGTCGCAGGTGAGCAAAAAAACTTTACACGATATTCAAAATAATGTGAAACCTAATTCGTCGACAGAAAGTGAAAAGATCGATCCGTTAATTGCCCTATTAACGAGTGACATAACATTGCCTTCTAATATCCAATCTTTAGTGGCTAAGGTTTGTGACGGTGTACACTACCAGCTTTTACAAACTCTTTCTTTGAAATCTCCAAAAACGAACTTGACAACAAGCAATTAGCTGATTGTGATTATCTCCCCTGCCTCTCAACCTCCATTTCCGAAATGACAGATGTAAACAAAACAAACGTGCCAGATCTTTTCGAAGAACTAGCCAAAGTAAGGCGATCAAATCCATCAAACTTAATATGCGGGTATCTGAACATTAACAGCATACGTAACAAATTTGAACATATTAAAGACTTGCTACAACGGAATCTAGTTGATATATTATTTTTGACTGAAACCAAAATTGATGTATCTTTTCCTGATGCCCAGTTTTCTGTAGATAATTATACAATGTGGCGTGCTGATCGAAATCAACACGGAGGAGGGGTAATGTCCTTCATACGTTCTGACATTGCTGCCGATAGGAAGGGTCACTACGAATTTCAAGAGATTGAGTCCATTGGAATAGAGGTCTCATCTGGTAGCCAGAAATGTTTTTTTGGTGGAGTGTATAAGCCTCCCAGTATGACTGATGAACTTTTCTATACAGACTTTAGTCAGACAGTAGATAAAATTATTTCTAAATATGAAAACTATATTTTTATTGGCGATTTTAACTATGATATGTTAAATTCTGATAAAAGTGCAATACTCTATGACGTCTGTGATATCTTTAACATGAAAAACATTGTTAAGAAGGCTACCTGTTTTACTAGAATAGCAAAGGCAACTCTGTTAGATTTAATTTTGATTAATCAAGAATGTGATTTTAAAAAAGTATGTAATTTTAGCACTGGCATCAGTGATGTGCACAATTTTATCGCTGCTCAACTGAGCTGCGATTTGCCTAAAATGTTACCAAAAAGGAAAATGTGCAGAAGTTTCAAAAATTTTAACGAAATAAATTTCTTACATGATTTAGGAAATCAAAATTTTGATATATCAAAATATGAAGATGTCAACAATGCTTATGATGATTATGAGTTTTATTGATGTTGCTAATAAGCATGCACCTTTTAAAGAAAGGAAAATTTTACCCAAACAGGTACCATATATGAACGTGGAGCTTAAAAGAGCTATTTATAAAAAGAAAATGGTACATAACAAATTTCAAAAATATAATAGCAATAAAACTTGGGAAGCATACAGACGTCAAAGAAATTACGTTACAAAATTAAAAAATAAATCTATAAACAAATATTTTATGGAAAGGTGTGCTGGGGGCCCTAAATCTAAGGATTTTTGGCCAACAGTTAAGCCTTTCTTGACAAATAAAGGTAATATTAATCAAAAGGAAACTGTCCTTTCTGAAAATAATGTTTTAATCACCAAACAAGACGAGGTCTGTGAAACTTTTAATAATTTCTTTGTAAATGTAGCCAAGAATATTGGCAACAATCAAACAAAGGTTGATGATGATCATCCTAGTATTTTGGCAATTAAAGAAAATCACCCTGAGTTATTACAAAACAGTTTTACTTTTTCCCCTGTAGATGAAAACTTTGTTGGTAAGCGCATTAATAAAATCAATGTTAAGAAAGCCACCGGTATTGACGGAATCTCCCCTAAATTACTTCACTTTGCTAAACCTGTAATAATTAAACCCATAACAGATATTGTAAATTTATCCATATCATCATCAACCTTTCCGGACAGTCTTAAGGAAGCTCAGGTTACCCCTATTCATAAAAAGAATAGTGTCTTAGAAAAAGGAAATTATAGACCTATAAGTGTATTACCGGCGATATCAAAAATTTTTGAAAATGCAATTGAAATACAATTGGTCCAGTATTTCGAAAATATCTTCAATCATCTTTTGGCAGCCTTCCGGTCTGGTTTCGGATGCCAATCTACTCTTCTACGCGTGATTGAAGATTGGAAAAAAGCTCTCGATAAAAATGAATACTTAGCAGCTATCCTTATGGACCTGTCTAAAGCTTTTGACTGCCTCCCCCATGATTTATTGTTGTTGAAACTAGAGGCCTATGGTCTGTCAAAATCTTCACTAAATCTACTACACAGTTACTTAACAAATAGAAAACAATGTGTAAAATTAAATCAAAATATAAGTGGTATGCAAGATATTTTCAAAGGGGTACCTCAGGGATCCATACTTGGACCAATTCTGTTCAATATATTTATAAACGACCTGTTCTTTTTTGTAAAAAACTGTAATTTGTATAATTATGCCGATGACAATACCTTATCCAAATCTGATAAATCCTTACAAAATGTTATCTCAGCTTTAGAGAAGGACAGTAAACAACTGATTAAATGGTTCTCAGTAAATAAAATGCAAGCAAATCCAGAAAAATTCCAAGCTATAGCTATTGGTAAAAAAACACATGGTGAAAATATTGTATTTGATTTAAATGGTATTTCTATCTCATGTGAAGATGAAGTTAAATTATTAGGGGTTACTATTGACTTCAAACTAAATTTTAATACACATATATCAACTATCTGTAAGAAGGCCTCAAGGCAATTAAATGTTTTGAAAAGAATTGGGAAACATTTAAATAGACTTGGTAAACTTACTCTCTACCATTCCTTTATTATGTCAAACTTTAGTTACTGTCCGTTAACCTGGCATTTCTGTGGGGAACAAAACACTAAAAAAATTGAAAAAATCCAAGAACGCGCGCTCCGTTTTATATATGACGATTACCAAAACTCATATGATTCTCTCTTGGAAAAGTCAAAATTACCATCTCTCAAGACCCGTCGAATGCGCACTATTGCCTTGGAGACCTTCAAGATAATAAATAAAAAAAGCCCTGTATTTATACAAGATCTGGTTGTAATTAAAGAAAACTCCTATAATTTCAGGTATGTAAATACTGCTGAGGTACCGAGACCTAAAACCTCATCATACGGCAAAAAATCCTTCAGGTATGAGGCAGAACAAGTATGGAACTCTCTCCCAAATGAGGCCAGAGCTATGAACTCATTTGGCCAGTTCAAAAGTTATATAAATAGCTGGTATGGGGGTCAAAAATGCAAGTGTAGCGCCTGCCGAATCCATCCTATGCTGCCTCACAGCTGAAATGTCTGCCTTCTCTCTTGGTTTTACATATTTTAATATTTGATATATTGTTGTAGTGCTGCTTGTTGTTTCTTATGTGGCTTGTATGTGTCTTTATGTACTTATGTATGGTGCTTGAAGTTATGTCTATGTTTTGTATACACTGTTTTCACGTCTGTCTATGATGTATAATATACTGTTTCATGTCTGTCGGTTTAAGAGCTCCTTAGAGCTCGTGTTATCTTGTTAAATGTATATATGCACCGACGATAAATAAAGATTACTTTACTTTACGAAAAAGACGACGAAGTCGTCGACATTTTTGATTTGTTAACACCACCGGATTTGTTTTTTTAAATACCATACCAAACCCAATCTCCATTTTTTTTTTAAAGATTTGTCAAGTGGGAAGAGGTGGCGAAGATTTAGTAAGGCTGATTTCGGTGGAGCGACGTTTTTCAAGAAAGTTTAATATCCATTCCGAATTAATGAGAATCGAAATTATAAACACGGAGGCGGTTACCACTCCTGACTGGCTAGAGCGGCTATTCACTTAGATATTAGAGACCGTCAGAGAAAATTTCAATGTTCAGCCAAACGAGAGGGTAAGAATACAACTAAATCATCCTGATTTGGACAACCCCATATATATTGCGTTTAGACCTTACGAAGAACTAACTTTGGAATTAATTTTGGAAGAGATTGCGAAAGTTATGCAGTCAAAAAAAACACTAGTTATTGACAATCAAACTTCTATATCCGTAACCTATGTAGCCTCTAAAGAGGGTGGTGTTTTTACAAATAAGGTTCTTTTGAACGAGTCTTTTATGAGTTCAAAAAAACGAACATTTATATCACCAGTTGCCAACTTTGGTTATCAAACTTGTTTCGGACAATCTATCGTCCTGGGTATAAATGAAATTTCTTATCGTAAGAAAATTTCACCGACAGTCGAAGAAACTAAACATTACAAACGTGTAGCAAACAAACGTAAGAAAAAACCGTTACAGATTGATATGGCTATGGAAATGTATCAAGAGTACGGGGTTAACCCGTTAGTGCCTGCAGGTCGTCCTGAATGGTGCATATTCCAAGAACACTTAAAAGCTAAATATCAAATTGTCATCTATGACGCACAGAGTGCAAATTGTGTCATATTCAGAGGTGTTGCGGATCCCAATGTACCCGTTTTAAGACTGTATTTAATGGAAAAACATTTTTATTATATAAAGAAAATCAACAGCTTATTTAATCGAGCATACTATTGTCCAGCGTGTGAAAAACCATATTCTGATAAGAATAAACATGTGTGTGAAGCGACATGTCGTAGTTGCAAGCAGTTAGGGTCTTGTCCTCTGGATCGACCACGAATACAATGCGAACTTTGCCACCGTTATTTTAGAGGGTTGAAATGTTTGGAGAGACATAACCAAAATGTCCCACTATACACCGTGACGACGTGTGTGAAATATAGGGCCTGTTTAAAGTGTTATACGACAATAGACACACACGAAGATGACGCAATGAATAAGCACACATGCGATGTGCACAAATGTCGTAATTGTGAACAGCTGTGTAAACCTAGCCATAGGTGTTATATGAAACGATTATCGGAGGATGTTGAAGTTGAGACCGTCAGATATTTTGTTTTTTACGACTTTGAGACTATTTTGGATGAAAATAATATCCATGTAGCGATTTTATGCGTTGCACACCGCGTGTGTCCTTTATGTTTGGAGAAAGACATTAACGAACCTTGTGGCGGTTGTAACTTAAAGAACCCTCAGAGAGAATGGATTTTTTATGGTAAATATTGCGTCTCTGAGTTTTGTCGCTGGATAGTTCAGACCGAAATAAATGTCGACCTCGAGGGTAAAAAAACTACCGTTCTAACTCACCGCCACTCGAGGTTCATAGCCCATAATAGTCAGGCTTTCGATGCTCTATTTGTATTGAGATATTTCGTCACCCATACTAGAATTGTACCTCAAATTATCGCAAATGGGTCTAAAATCCTTTGTATGACTATAAACGATAATATACGTTTTTTAGATAGCCTGGCGTTTATGCATATGAAACTTACAGATTTTAGCAAAACATTTGATTTACCGATTACGAAGGGTATATTTCCGTATTCATTCCTTAAACCTGAAAATTTGGAATACACGGGTGTAATGCCTCCGATAAGCTTTTACGAAACGTCAACTATGTCTTCGCAGGAACGTGATAAGGTTATTAAATGGTATAATGAACGCGTGTTACAAAACAATTATTTTGACACTAAAAGAGAATTAACAAACTACTGCGTTAGCGATGTAATCCTCCTCAGGCTGGCATGTGCACGGTTTCGTAGTCTTTTCATAGAGCTGACCAAAATCTCACCCTTTCAAAAGGCTATTACGATTGCGTCCTTGTGTAATCTTGTCTACCGGCGAAAATTCTTACCCCCCTTTACGATTGCTATAGCGCCCCAGGGTCAGTATGTAGTGGCCCGTCAGTATTCAAATTCAAGTATACGTTACATACAATATCTGGAATACATTGAAAACCGCCATATACAACATGCCCGCAACGGGGGTGAAAAGGTCATTTTCAATATGTATGTAGATGGGTGGTATATGGAAAATAATACTGAGGTGTGTATCGAATACTTGGGTTGCGTTTTCCACGGCTGTCTCTGTATCAAAAACAGAGATCGAACTTCACCATACAATAACAAAACGATGGCCACGTTGTACGAGGAACACTTGGCGCGTTTGGAACGCCTGAAGACCCCGAACCGTCGCGTTCGCTGTATATGGGAATGTGAATACCGCCGCCTCACAAAGACCCCGGCGTATTTAGCCTTTGAAACAAGAACACCACCTTTGACGGCCCCCTTGCAAGTACGTGACGCCTTTTATGGTGGTAGGACGAACTTATTAAAATTTTATCACAAGGTCCGTGAAAACGAAAGAATTCGTTATCTGGATTTTACGTCACTTTACCCCTTTATCAATAAAACATCGATTTATCCCGTAGGTCACCCCTTGATTATTCTGCGGGACTTCTTACCTTTGGAGAGTTATGTAGGGTTTGTTAAATGTCAAATCCTCCCTCCAAGGGAGTTATACATACCCGTCCTTCCGTTTAGGTCCAACGGCAAACTGTTATTTCCGTTATGTTCTAAATGTGCTCTGAATCGTAGCCAGAAGGTTTGTACTCACAATGCAGATGATAGGTCACTGACAGGTACTTGGGTTATATTTGAAGTTATCGCAGCGATTAAAAAAGGTTATCGCATACTCAAAATCTTCGAGGTGTGGAATTTCCCACACACACGTCAATATTGCAGCGGTGACGCCCCGATTGATCCGAAAGACTACGATATTCACGTGTCTACCATCCGTGACGACTATACTGATACCCCGGAAGCTGATATATTTGCACAGCTACCCAAAAAAGACCTGTTCAGTGAATATATCAACATGTTTCTAAAAATTAAACAAGAGAGTTCGGGGTATCCAAATGAGCTTAACCCTTCGTGTAACTTGTGTGATAATCTAGATACGTGTTGCCATATCGACTGGCATGTTCTCGAACAAAAACGTTTGGCATATATTAAAGCTTACGAACAACACGAAAACATTACTCTCGATGCAAATAAAATATCTAAAAATCCGGGGCTACGATACGTGTCGAAGACCGCATTAAATAGTTTATGGGGCAAATTCGCTGAAAGGTCGGATACCCGAATACAATCTGTTATCACACATGACCCAACCGTCTTCTACGATTATCTTTATGACGGTACTAAAGTTGTCAGGAATATCGAAATTCTCAGTGAAGAAATGGTCCTAGTTCAGTATACAGAGCGGCAAGATCTTGTCGCTAATGCCCCACACGTGAATGTGCCTATAGGGGCTTTCACTGCGGCCTACGGCCGTATGAAACTGTACGAATATTTAGATAAATTGAACCATCGGGTTCTGTATTTCGATACTGATTCCATCATTTTTACAGAGACCGATAATGACACGCCTGTTGCAACCGGAAATTATTTAGGTGAATTTACGAGCGAAACATCGCCCGACTGTCGCATACTTGAATACGTCGCCACTGCCCCCAAATCCTACGCTTTGAAAATTGAAAACGAAAAAACACGTGAAATCTTTTATACCATTAAATCTAAAGGTATTACGTTTAACCACGATGTCATCCAACGTATCGAATTTCAAACGTTTGTCGAATTAGTGCACGATCACTGTCGTAAGGTCAAAGTCACATACCCGAAAGCTTTCCACCGCAGTAAAGTGTTTGTGGTTTCTATGAAAGAGAAGTCGAAAACCTTATCATTCAATTACGATAAACGTGTAGAAATTAGGGATTCCTATGATACAAAGGCTTATGGTTTTGTCAAGCAAAATGAATAGTGATACGTATGTCTGTATATATATATATATATATATATATATATATATATATATATATATATATATATTATGATTGTAACTGTAATTACGTATATTGTAACACCATTTGTTGATAACCCTGTGCATATGTGATATAAAAAATATACAAAAATAAGACCTTGTTTTGTTTTTTCTAAAAAAAAACATTTTATTCAACTATTCTACATCTAGAGTTACATTTTAACATACGTGAGGTCATACAGATATGGACATTTACATTTTAAATCTAAGAGCAATAAAACGCCGGACATATCTGTCGTTTTCACGATGATTTCGTGAAAATGTTTTTATAATTCTTTTCATGTTTTTACCTCTACAGCGATGATAGGCATAAAATACACAATATTGACCACATACGTCACTGAACAAGTCCTGTAGATGCTTCCTGCTGTATACGAGTGGCAACCCCGTTTTCATAATCCTTAGCATAACATCATTATGGCGGGGTTTAAGTCCAAAGGAATCAAAGTGTTCAACCTCATGGTGTCCCACATAAAGAAGTAACCAATGTTCACCCTTCTTATTGGAGGTATGGGTATTGTAAATATATAGTCCACGTTGTAACGTCTTGGGTAGTTTGTCACGGGCAAAAACACCTCGAAAATGAGGGGCTATTTGGGGGTCGCTTTTTAACATGACTGTGATATGTTTTGTATTCATCTCAAAAGTCTGTTATAACATTTCGAGCGCTGTCTATTTCTATCTTGTTTTCAAACTCACTGTATAGAATCACGTTCACAGTAGACACCAAGGCTGTCCCGAATCGTATTTCGAGTTTTGCATTACCCGTTTTGTTGAGATGTACAGTATTGTCGTCAGAAAGTTCTGGGGTGTAATCAAAACAGAATATGCAGTAGCCGTTTCGATAACCATTCAGCGTAATGGTGGGTCCTTTGTCCTGGAAAAGGCTAGACGTCCCCGAAAATAAGGTGTTGAAAGCTCGTGTATAACCGTAACCTAGGGTTTCGCTGAAATTGGGACTCAGTGGTTTACCGAAGACGTCCTCCCCATTAACCTGGAGCGATATATGGTTTATGTCAAAATTCTGCAAGCGATAAGGATTTTTATCGGAGGCACCTGAAAAGGCCTGGTTGGTCACCAGCGCTACGAGAACTCGTCGAGGTGTTTGACCTAAGAAGAGATTATCCTTATCCAAGCTTCGATTCCCTGCAGGTATAGTAAAGCTTTTTACATCTACGCGTCGAATAGGATAAATCGCATTTCGTTTCATCAAGGCACTGGCATGTGCCACGATAACGGAAGGATTCAGCTTTAATCTACGTATAAAAAGCGACGCTTTTTCGATCACCACTTTAAAATCATTCGTGGCTGCCATGAGACAAAAGGCATCTTTAGAACGTACAAATCTAAGTCTCATATCAACTCCATTTAGTAAGTATTTACTCTGACTAAACAAATCCAGGTGTAGTTTCCCCAGCATATCCACAGATTTACTGCCTTTGAACGATTTTGCTCGATGCTTGAAACCATTATTACTGCCAGCATCCGAGACGTCACAACTTTCGAAATGCCCGGGGGTGTCTAAACGCCATTGACAAGATAATAAATGTGATTTTTGAGCATCCGTGCCGTAACTCAAAAGATTCTCCAAATAACACCGGTAGGGATTAACGGCCGCTGGTTGTGATACTCTCTTGCCGTTTAACGACACATCGATTTGACTAAACAGACTGTGTAAGAAATTATTCACGGGTCCCACGTTAGCGGCATCTGCTATATTCGTGCCATCTGAGTTTAAAATTTTGGCTCGTACGGTAAAGAAACTCTGCGCTAGATCTAAATATTCTTCGCCGGCCCCCGACATGTAAAATTCGATCGGAGCACCACTGTCTAGATTAGATATAGGATGATATTCGTGCCATTTCCCACTTTCAATATCTATTTTGGTGTTTGGAGCGCTGAAAATATCTAACCCGCTACTTAAACATTCACAGGAACGGGGATCGATCATTTTTGGGGTTCTATAGTGACGTCTGAATTTCAACTAAAAATGTCCGATGAGGTCTGCTTACGTCGCTTTCGCTTCTTACCACGGGCTTGTTTTACACGTTTGACACCCCCTTGGCGAGTAGGACCCTTTATAGGACCCGTGATGTTCTTGAGGGCTCTTGTACTCAGATCGCGACTCGCTTGTAACAAGTGCTGTTTAGCCGAGGTCTTTAAATTTTTGCCGTGGAGAACGTCTCCGAAAATCTGGGCCCCTGTGGTGAGGGCTTTCTTCCCGACCGTTTTAGCTGCCGACTTTAAGAGGGGTGTAGCAACACGGAATAAACTTGAGAGAACCGATCCTAAACCATAACCTTTCTGATACGGGGAACCCGTAAAAATTGGAAATCCATCACCCGTTTGACTGAGGTAATAGCGACGTATCTTTGCGTCGTCACACCTGTAGGGTTGTAGACACGTCATTATTCCACCTTACGTAAGTTAAGTTTACAAAGAACGTGTCCAAATTCAAATGGTACTGGTTGTCCTAGTTCCGTGTAAAGTCCGAGTTCAACCGTGTCGATGTAATGTTTGTTGACTGGAATATAATAGGGGTTGTCAAACGTTTTATATACAGCCGTTCCAAAGGGTTTAGCTAGATCAACCTGTATAGCACGTAACAATGGTGCACTTGTATCGCCGACCAACTGATTTTCGATAATATCCGTGTAAATATAGATATTGTGAAAATTGGAATCTAAATCGACTTTTGTGTCACTTTTCACACTGCTTGTAAATTCATTCGCTTTCATAAACCCGAATATCCTGGCTAAATTTTTGGATAAGTGGACTTTTCGACCGTCTCTACCTATGAGTAATAAGACATAACCCTCGGGGTCTTTCATGATAGATAACGATGCCCCAACCTCCAACGTCGATTTATTGAAATGATTGATTATGTCATGTCCAGTATCATAGTAGCCATCCGGTATTGAAAAACGTAAACGATGCGGTCCCTCTATTTCCGTTTTACTACGGTATGACAACCAGCAATCTTTGAGGTATATTTTATTCCAACTGCAAGGATATTGAATTTCGACGAGTCCGCATGTCCAAGCCCCGTCTAGTTGTAGCGGGCGGGCCAATTTTGTTGTATAATGACTGATCTTGTTGCTAGGAAAATAATTAACTGAATTATTAGAGGGTAGAGTTAGAAATATTTGGTCGTCCCTCTCGGCCATGACTGTCTAATTCCTGCACGCCTAATCCGGATTGCGTCGGTATACAGGCCTTTTTAAGTAAAAACAAATTATTACAACCTCGATGAATTGTTATTCGCTACCTCTTGGTTTAGCAGCACCGTATTTAAAATTTCAACAGTTATCATAGTCAGTGTGATGAGCCCTAAGAATGTATACAGAATGACTTCACAAAACGCACCGTCACAGTTGGGTCTCTTTGCCTCTTGTAAAAACGTACGGACACGGCTGTAAACTTGTGGATTTAACGTTGTCATTTTTGTAGGACGGCTGATGCTTTTATCCAACTGTCAAACTCTTTTCCGTACCCTTTCCACCGAACTAATAAATATTTTGAACCACGTACCGTCTTTCTAGAAATGACTTGTTCGATATCGTAATGTTTAGGTGGTATAACCTTAATCAGTTCTTCGCGGTAAAATGTACCTTTGATCTCGACACCTTGTAGGTCGTTTATTTTATACAAGGGGCGATCGCGCCGCAATCTCCGTGACACTCGGAATATCTCTTCACTGTAGGAACCCAAATAATCTTTTTTAAACGGCTGTTTAGTCCCTGATATTCGGACATAGTCACCAGTGTTAAATGCGTATTTCTCTTTCGACTTTGTGTGTTTTTTGTAAAGAATGTCCATTACATGATCTTGATTACCGGGGTGTACGTTAGCGGGTGCCATTTGTATACTGCGGTGTTTGGCTTTGTTGTAGCCGTTGACGATCTTTTGTAAAACCTCAATGTATCGATACGTGTTGTTTTTCGTAAAATAACGGAACATCCGCCCCTTGAGGGTTCTTTGAAAACGTTCAACGATGCATGCTTTAATGTCGTCATTTTGACTTACATAAAACCCTATACCTCGTTTCTTGAGCATTGATTGAAAGGATTTGTTCACAAATTCTGTACCTTTGTCCGTTTGTATAGTAATGGGTTTTCTTTGTGAGTTTTCCAAAACGTGGGCAAATGCTTGCACGACGCTTTGCGCATTTTTACTTGTCATCGGATACACCCAAGCATATTTACTTAAAACATCTATGACGCATAATAGGAACGTATGCCCACTATTGTGTTTTTTCAATGAGGACAGGTCTGATAAGTCAATTTGCCATATGTGATCAATTCCTGATGCGATGATTCTGTCACGTTTATATCGTCGTCTGGGGGTCACGTGCTTCGTATAGGCACTTTGTTTAGACAACCAGGTACGAACGTCTTTAAGGGACACTGCGTGGTTGCTCTGTCTAAGAAATTGATACAGTTTGTAAATACCACCATACGAAGCTGGGTGTTCGGGGTTATAATAAATCTTTGTCAACAAACGGTTCACCCCGGCCCTCATTTGTTTCGATAAGGTAACCAGTCCGGGGAGGTCTGTCTTCGTCGTGTTTTACGCCGCAAGGTTGTGGATTCAAGGTCACGACTGACTTTAGGGGTGTCGTTTATATAGGCGTGAGATCCAACATGTCCATCCCATCGGTTCCTTTGGGTTGTGTGTCCAGCGGAGTGCGAACGTGAACGTTGTTTACGAGTGGGTGTCCCCGTTAGACTTGGATTGTTTATGTAATGATATCTATCTGCATTTCCTATCAAATCTTGAGGTAAATTATTGTTTGATAGAGCCCGACCCAAAACCTGCCAACCTATAGGGTTAAAGTATTTACGTTTTCGCAGCAAATCATTGACGAGGTCCATTATATTTGAACCGGGAATGGGCTGTCCCTCTATTGTGACCGCTCCTTTACTGTCCCATGTGACGTTTGGGGTTTGATATAATTTTTCTATTAATAGATCTGCCTTAGTTTTCATTGATTTCGGAACCGTGGCAAGGATGTCCGCTTTTAATGGAGGGTCCTCAATAACTCTTGAGGGTTCCGCTTGCGGTACCTCGCCGTTTGGATCTTTGTTATTTATAACCGATTGTTTGGTAGTAAGACCAGCACTTAACCCTTGTTGTTTGACATATACTGTAGGTGGTTCAATGGCCCGATTTTTATGAAATATAAATTCTCTTAACCGTTGCCCATACTTTTCGACCTTTTCCGAATCGTCCATTTCGGGATCCTCGAGGATGCGTCGTATTTCGACGTCTAATTCCGAAACTTTTCTCACGGAGGGTGGTTGTAAAATCTGTGGTTTAGGTGTTTGCAAATTTTCCAACAAACTCTCGGGTACTAAAGCCATCTTTTTAGTAAATTCCATTACAATCCGAATAATTTAGGTACCACACTCCCTAGAATTCCTACCAGTGGTGCTATCAAACTACCAAGAAAACCACCCCTCTGAAGGATTTTTTTCTTCTGCTTCAGCGCCACTTTACGGTCCACTAAATGTCTTAGACTGCGTTTGTGTTTCGACAATCGTTTCTTGTGGTATGGCGTGAGTCGAACTCTACCTTTCAAAATGTTAAGACAACACTCCCACAATGCGTCAATGACGGGTTTACTTGCGTTTTTAATAATATGTATTCGTTGTCTTGGTTTGGCCCGCTTGAGTGCTTGTAATAGCTTGGCGTGACGATCTAGACCATACATTATCTATTTTCGAACAACTGTGTGTAGGTACCGTCGAAAATCAATTGCTTTTATACCTTTGGTACATACACCGTGGGGTTATCCCTAGGGAAAATACTACTCCGAAGTCTCAAAAGGTCTGGAGTTTGCTCTTCAAATCGAGAAATAAATACGAATAGGGTTTGCGTGTAGCATCCTCGTAACTTTCACGAACAAAATTAGTTTTCCCCGGGTACATCTGCTTGGCTAATTGAGTTATAGCCGACATGTCTCGAGGGTTCTTAAATATAATCATGTAATGGGCATTCAGACTGATCGTCCTGTGATGTTTACCTTTATGAAACAGATTTTGAACAATATAAATGACGGAAGTATTTTCGTGGTGACTTCCACGGGTAAAGAGTTTTGATACTTTGTCCGTTGTCTCGTCCATTAAATCATCGATGATCAATAGTGTTCTCTCCTTGGGATTTAGACTAACGGATAACCCTTCGACAAATTCTACGATACCCGCTAATTCTTCGTACAAAGGTTGCCAAACACCGTAACACCACACGATGCGTTGTATGGGGTGATCGACAACTTGTGGTAGTTCTAGAATCAAGCGCCTCACCAATTGGCTCTTGCCCGATTGCGTGGGACCCGATATCATACATGTAAATGGGGACTTTAGCCTTACATCCATTTCGTTAGCCGGGGTAAAAATAACTAATTCCATTTAAAAAATGTTTAATCATTTATTATATCAAAGTACAAATATAATACATATAGAAAAAAAGAAATTATTATCATAAAAAAGTTATTTAGTCAACTTGTGAACACACTCTAGGATTTGAGACTTCCAATACATTGTTGCGTGTAGAAACAATTCTTCGCTCTGTTCACGAATCTCTGGGACGAATCGTGCTATCTGTAAAAAACGATCTTTGTTCAACTCTAGAAAACAGGATTCGAAGTACAAGTCCACAAAGTTGATTTCGTCGAACCAATAGTCGATCCCCAGGCATGTATGTTCAAGCTGACCACCACGACCATTGAGACATCCTTCACAACGACCGGTTACACTTTTTGAAATCTCCGTGTTGATCATGTCGCCCAAGATTTGCACAACTAACGTACGTACATTTTCGGCAGGACAGTAATGATCGTCATTGACAAGCATGGGTTTTGAACACATGGGGCACGGTACGTGGGGTGTAGCGTGTTCCGTCTCATCTACAAGGTCCTCGTGAAAAACGAGTTGATTTTCTGCGTAGACCCCTTCTACGCGTACTTCGGTGCTGTAGCAATCAGGCTGGTCCCATCCTTCATTTTTTGCTGCAGAAACACATTCCTCGGGAGTATTGTGCCACGTCTGTCCAGATTTTAACAAACTCCAATCCTTTACCTCGAGGCACGGCTTGGCAGGCGAGCAACCATACACCTGATAACGACCGCGCTTGAACGATCTTGTAACTCGAGACACGACCGTTAGGTCGGAAAAGGTTTTTTCGGGTATCACCAATTGTCTACCATTTTTTCTCTCCAGAACCATTTGACGGGCGGTTCCCAGTTCACAGCTTAAGTCACTGTTGACGGCAAATTTCGTAGGTTTTGTACAGACTAAATATCTTTTGAAACGATCAACAACCCGACTCCATTCTTTTAATGTCATCTTAAAAACCATTTTACGCTTCAACCCTAAATAACCCGCCTTCAGTAATATTTCAGGGGTTGTATTATCATGGTCCCCTAAACTCAATGTCAAACCGACTGAAACATCTGATATCTTGGGTGAAGCCATGTTGTTTCGCATGATAACTCAATAGTCAGGCATCTATTTATATATATATATACAACTCGTTATATTATTGGCTTGCACAGACCGACCAATAAAAAAAACGTTTGACAGAAATTATACACAAGTCTCCGCCTTTGCTAAGCCTACCACACCTAGGGGTGGTTCCTCACACGTAAAATTATTTTCACACAGCTCTTTGAAGCTAACTTTCAAAGCCTCCCATTGTTTCAAGTTTAAATGAACACCCTTTCGGGTAGGTTTTGGCATTCGTTCCTCTTCACACCACCAAAATTTACGAATGTTGACTCCAGGGTATTTGTTGTCAATCGTTACGTACACATCATTACCGATAGGTACTGATTTCTTTACAATGTTTTTTTGTAAATACTCATCTATCTCCGAGGCAGTGTTCATCAATGTTTGCCATTGCTGCTCGAAAAACATGATACCATTGGGGGTTGGATATCTATCACCCTTAAAACCGTAACCATACAATCTGATGTGATAACACACATCTTCTTGCCAAATACATTTTACAACCAAATAATCATTTCCAATATCCTTTCGATACAAGTCGTTACTCATGATGTTAACCTCTTGTTCAACTTCATAAAACAATTCTACATTTGAACGTGTAGTCCCACCACTTTTATACCTAGATTTTCGAAACTTAGAACCAAAATTTAACTACCCCCCAACCCAAATATGTAGATTAAAACTATTGGTTTAGTACAAAACCGCCAAAATCACCTGTCAATTTTAATAGCGGAGGTCATTATCCCTTATCTACAGGCGACCTGAACGTGAACCCTACACACCTGCCTATAAAGCGAAATATCCACCCCACCCACCAATAAATAATTCGTGGACCCCATACCCCGGTTACAAAAAGTCAAAGGAGATCAAAGAATAAAACACCTGCATACCTTTTTTATTATTCATAACCTCATTGTTCAGTCAACAATAACCATATTCAAACTATAAATAGAACCCCTGTGGAATCCTCTGACGTCACGCCTTTGGAATGTGTGACGTCACGACATTGGAATGTCTGGAATTCCAAAATTGCTCCAGTCTGCCATCGATACTACTAATAAAATAGCTTCCTCTTTTCATCGTATTTTCCACAAGCTGGACCGAGGAATGCACACTAAGGGTTTTTTTTTCGTCGGTGTGGACACGCAGGGGACGACCAGTCCCGCACGAGACCGCGATGGATCTTGTTTTCTCTCAGTTCCCAAAAACGATGGTGACGATGAAGAAGACGAGTGTTAATTTAGGACTGTTAAATAGAGACGATGTTTTATGGTTATAGAATATGGATGATAATTTATGGTATGGTTATGGAATGAATGGTGAAGAACATAATTTATGGTATGGTTATGGAATGAATGAAGAAAATGGTTAGATAGTTTTTGGTACACGATGGAAATGGAGATGTTGAAGAAGATTTATATTTATATTTAATTGTTATTGTTATTATGATTTGCTACGTGTTGTTTTTGTATATCGTTTTCTAGATTTTTCATCATTTTATGTCTTATATTTCTTTCAAAATTCCATGTATGGTAATGCGGGACGCATTTTGTGGAGGCCTGGGTAGTGTGAAACAAGTTGATTCGTGTAATAATAGTGTGACGGTTTTTATTTCATAGCTTACCGTTTGTACGGCAGATTTATCCGTATCCACCCACATTTCTTAGTCTTTCGTCACATTTTGCATTAGCATATATCTCATTTTCATCATTATCATTATTGTGTTATATCTTTCTCTGATATATATGTAATTTGATGTTGATCCGAAGATAATATATATTTATTTTGATATAAATATTTATTTTGTTTTTTTGTGTTATGGAGTAAGGGGAGACATTGTGCAAAGTGACAGTGCAGTCGTATTTCATTCAATTATTGGAGATCCCAATCAAGAACTTTGGAAGGGATTCCTTATAGTCACTTTTAGCTGACACTTACTCATTACTAACCGAAGAGAGTTGTGATCCCAGGCGAGCTTAGCAAAACCCCTCCCTGGATTACAGATCAGTAGCCGATATTCCACTTGTGAGTCTTTGTGATAGAGGGGCCCATTTTATACTGAATACAACCGTTGGGCGCTACAATATTTCTAATGGATCTGATGCGAAACTTCAGATAATCTAGCATCTCCGGGACTTGTTAGGGTTAGGGTTAGGGTTTAGGGTTGGGTTAGGGTTAGGGTAGAATGAGGGGTGGGTTACCGGTTAGGGTGTCCCACAGAGAGCATTGGCCTGGGGCATGGGAGCTGTCAAGCAGTAGGAGGGTGGGCTTAGAACATAAACAAGCCGGTTAGTCTATAGGTTTTATTATGACTCGAGGAAGTTAGGTCTCATTTTGTACAGAAGGTAGCTTACTCGGGACCACAATATCGCTAAGATTTTTGTTCCGTGAATATGCTACGATGAGTTTACTTTTGTAGATTTTGGGAAGACTTTCTTGTAATTCGTTATAATATTTTTTAATGATTTTTGTGGCTTTGTGTGCCGTGCTATTGTATTTTATGACTAGTGGAAGAACACTGGTGTTGAGGAGTTGATTAATACCGTTTGGGGATATGGTGTTTAATTTCTTAATCCAGAAATCTTCCCGGAGTAAGCGGTATTGTCTCGTGTCTTCACTAGTCATGGCGATTTTTTCAATTGGTGTAATAATTAAATCCGATATCGAATGGTTGCTTTGGTTGAAATGTTTCGAAATGGGTTTATCTGTTATTCTCCTGATATCAGATAAATGACCAAGCATTCTGTCTCTTAAAGAGTTCTGACTTTCACCGACATACTGTTGAGAACAAGATTTACAAGAAATTAGGTAGATTAGGTTCGAACTTTCGCACGTGAGTCGCTTATTAATTGGAAACTTCTCACGTGATGAATTATTCTCGAAAAAATTGGTGCGTTTTAGGTATTTGCAGATTGTGCATCGCACGCTCATGCACGGCATTGCTCCGAATTGTTGGAATGGTTTGACAGGAATTACGTCTTTGGCTTTAATTTCTGCTAAAGTGGTGTTTTTAATCTTCCGTAGAAATCGTCTCGAATAACCCCGTTCCCGGAGTTTATCGAAAACTAGCGTACACGCGTTCTCCAAATCAGTCTGGCGCGTACAGATGCGATAAAAACGGAGAATTTGGGATTTTATGATGCCCGAAAAAGTGTGTTTGGGGTGAAATGAAGATTTAAATAAAAGTTGATGTGTGTCCGTCTCTTTAAAAAATACTTTGATGTCTAATTTGCCCGAAATAGTCAAGTTTTCGCCCTTGAACACTGTCGTGTCCAAGAAGTCGATGCTTTTCTCGCTAACGGTAGCTGTGAGTTTAATGGAGGGGTGGTGATTATTTAAAGTATCAAAATACTGCCAAAATTCCTCCTCCGTGAAAGGCCAAACAATAAAAATATCATCTAGGAACCGCCCGTAGAAACTCGGTTGTAATGCGCAGAGTGGTAAGAGCTCTCTTTCCCACTCTGCCATGTAGAGATTTGCAAAATTTGGACTGTATATTTGACCCATCGATACCCCAGTAGTCTGGAGGTATGTCTGCTCATTAAAGGTAAAATCATTGCGCGTGAGACAGATTTCTAAAAGTTCCAAGATTTCTTCGTCCGGACGAGATTTTACGGGGTTTCTTAAAAAAGCCTTTCGTAGCGCGTTAAGGCCAGTCATGTTGTCAATATTTGTGTACATACTCTGTACATCGATCGATATTAACAACGCGTTGGGTGGTACATTTAATTGTTTGATTTTATCAACAAAATCGTTCGTATCCTTAAGATACGATGCATGTTGGACGGCCAACGGTTTCAAAAAAGAGTCGATATATTCAGAGACATTTCTACAAACACTTGAACAGTCCGAAACTATGGGGCGACCTTTGGGTATTTTATGCGGTTCAAACCATTCCGATTCAGGATTTTTATGGATTTTGGGTAGTGTGTAGAAGTGTCTCTGTCGACAATCCTCTTTAGCCGAAAGATGGTCAAATTGTTTCCCAGTTAGGAATTTCTTTTTTACTAATCTGTCCAGAATTTCGTTAATCATCGTGCGAGTTTCTAAGAAAATTGGTTCTTCTAGTTTTTTATAATATTTCTCATTACTTAATTGCTTTTCTGCTTCCAAAATATAGTCACTGCGGTTTAGGATGACACAACAAGAGCCCTTATCACTTTTCTTGATGACTATAGATTTGTCATTTTTCAAGATGTTTAACGCGGTTCTTTCTGATCTATTGAGATTGTTTTTTTCTTTCAAAATCGGTATATCAGCTATTTCACTTTTCATGCGGTCTAAGTGTGCCAGGATGTCGCCTCTAATGGCTGCATCTGAAGGATTCCATGTGGACTTTTCGATAAATTTGGTTTTTGGGCCCTTGTTTGGTTTATCGCGAAAAAAATAGGTGAGTTTGATTAGCCTAGAAAATTGGTCTGCGGATTCTAAAATGTCGTCAACAGATGTCGGTTGAGGTGAAGGAATGAACTTTAGTCCTTTATCAAGGATCTGTCTCTCTAAGGGAGATAAGACGCGCGAGCTCAGATTTACAACAGTTTTTCCTAATTCGGTATTTGGAGTGAGGGTATTTGATATGATCGTTTCATCAGTACCCCCCTCGGAAATTAGTTTAAAGACCTAACTTCCTTGAGCCAATGAGAGAAGAGTCGTTCGGCAGTGGCGGGGACCCAGTGAATGTGATAGATGTCATCTGCCACTACATGAACAGGAGAGTTAGATAAAGGGAGTACTTGGGAGTGTATTGGTGGTTCAGAGAATAAGTAGTGGTTCAGTTTAGATATGTTGTCGTACTGTTGGGGCTTAAATCGTTTCAATTGTGTGGAAGACGGGATCTGTGCTATCACTAGTTTTGTCTTAGGGAATTTCGCCCTAGCAGCAGCGATTAATAGTGTGTAACTGTTGTAGGCTGCACGAGGTCTCATGTCCCGATTGTTCGTGCCAATCTGAAATATAATGGTTTTTGGTTGGCCGATATCGTTTGACTTCTTAATCATATGGGTTAGGTGGTGGATCTGCGCCCCTCCATATGAGATGATCTGTACACCCGCCCTCCCCACGGGAATCCTATTCAGGTTAGAGCTGCCTAGCACCACGATTGGTTTGACTAATTTGGGGAGACTCCAAGACGTTTTATCATTACCGCTTTTGTAGTACGTTTCCAAGATTTTGGGTGTGTTACAGGGCTTGACTCTAGGAGTGCTCAAGTCTAAACTGTGGCGTTTCGTAGGATTTATCGGTAATACACTCAAAGCGGGTGATAAACTGAGTCTACAATTCATGGGTGGTGTGCTAGGACTTTTGAGATTTTGATTTGCAATGGGCGGAGACACAGTGTCCCCTCCATTCTCAGTTACAGGCACAATGTCTGTTGATTGATCTAATTCTACTGCCAAAACGTCCAGGAGCGAGTTCGGGGAAGTGGAGGGGGAGGGGGGTTGGGCGTTCTTCTTCTTCCCGGGTGTGACTGTGCAGGGGGCATCGGGAGATAGCGAAAGTTGTCTTTTACGGCTTGGGGTCCTAGCTGGTAGTGGTTTTAGTCTTTCAGGAACAGGCGTGCTTACTTCCATAGCCATTGGGGAAGGTTGTTTACTCCTTGGGGGTGTCTGTCGGGGTGGGAGGGTGGGAACGGAGGAGTCCGTCGCTACCGGGTTAGGGTTAGGGGTGCCATTATGTCTTTCTAATCCTGTTGTCTGACATATTAATTCCAGGAATTTTGAACGTGTCGAGGCGTTTAACTTTTTCCCGAACGATTTTTTCGACCATGATAGCGCGGCATTGGCGAAGGTATCGCTTTGTTCGCGGTTGAAATTTTGCCTTTTTATCCAATCCAATTTAATCTCAAGTGTTTTCTCATAGTGAGAATGCAATTCCGTTCCGATAGATTTTGCCCATGATTTGCCAATATTTAAAATAGTATTTGAGAGTGTTGTCGTTAACATGGCCGGTTTTACAAATTTTGATAAGTCGAGAACCTTTTGGTGAAAGCCCTTAGTGAGCTGCCCATTTTGTTGTAGTTTCATGACACTCATGTGGTGAAGGCACTGTAAAATTTGATAGAACGCCTTAATTGTCGGTCCGTCTTTGCTAGCAGTCCTCTCAGTTTGGTCGTTGTTTCTACCCTTATGAACATTACGGGAGTGGGGGTTGGAGTGGGAGTTGTCAGCCCTTCCGTACTGCTTATTATTTCTCCGGTTGGGGTTGTGGGGCTGATCGGGGCGTTGTCTCTGTGGGGTATAGGGATTAAAGCGGCGACCTTCTTCAAAATACCTTTGCTGGTGTTTCGAGAAATAGCTAAACCGATTATTATAATCCCCATAGTTATAGCCATTATTGTAACCCTTATTATAGTTGTTATACTCATTACCGTACATAATGGGGGTAGGGAAAAATACATTAACCAGTTTCTACAATTTTATTACGTGCGTAGCGAGATAAACAAAACACAGTGTGAACAAATCTTAAATGTCTAAGCTAAGGCACACATATAGTGAGAAATGATATAAATTATAAGTAATGAATAAAGATTAAGGGTTGTCAAGTTGATAATAGGTAAAAAGTATATAAATGAAAAATATATAATGAAAAGTGTACAAAAAACGAAAAAAAACTTAACTGGTCATGGTATACAACTGTATATCCAAGTAATCCAAATATAATCCAAAAAGTAATCCAAATACGAATTTCACAATTAGGAAATAAACACAGGTTAAAAATAAACTATATACACTTATAAATACTCCTCTAAAACTATAGCGCTATTTCGGCCACTACACCGGCCTTCTTCAGGTTTAAGTCTGGAGACTAGATGTTAGAGCCAAGTCTTAAATACAAAATATATGTGGGGGAGGGCGGGGACAGATGGTGGGCGAATTTTATTGGTCGTAGAGTTTTCTATTGAAAATCTCAATGTTTGGACCGGAAATTTCCTACGTCCGTTGGTGTTTTAATTGGGTGTTTATTTGGTGATCTTAATTAATTTGTGGGTTGATACCCGAGGATAAGCCGAATATTCAAATTTCAATGTAATGGTTGTTTCAGTGATATATGCGAGATCACTATGTTTTACGAGTGTGCATTATGCCCTTTTATACTCGTGTCATACATCAGAGAATTTAGAATTAACCTGTGCTCGTTTTGTGCTGTTGTTTTGAGCCTACCCTTTTCGGGCTTGTGTTTAGCTTGCTTCTTGCAGCTTTTCAATCTCGGTTTTTGACCGTTTTGTAGTACCAGCTATTGTGGTTATATGGAGAGTTGTTACTCCAATTTTAAGCAGTGTTTCCTGCTTGTATCAATGCACATTTTCTATTTACCGAGCTAAAAATGGTCTAAAGTGTTGCCAAATTGTATGACTTAATAACTATGCATATGGGGTGGGTGGGGTGGGGTGGGTGGGTATCCTCGGGTATGTGGTTATTTGTGGGCTCATATCATCTAGACTTCAGACCGAGGAGATTTTAATAATAATAATAATAATAATAATCATATATGTATATATAAGAAAACTAGGAGAGATTGATTTATAATACTAAAGATGGTAATTAAATTGATTTATGCCATCTTTAGGAGACATAAAAAAATATATATAAATGTATGTGTACACAACATGTGCAAAAACATATTCAAATAACGAGTGTAATATTCTAAAACCTTTTACAATTTGTGAATGATTCTATATACATTTTACCGTCTTAAATACAGAGAAGAGTTTATTGACATATAATAAAAAAACTGTACATACATGTATTCGAATAAAGGTCATAGTATATGGGATGGATTTGTGGTTTACAATTTCTATATTTCCTTATGTTTGGGTACAATATTATAACATCTTGCATATGTAGTGAATGTTTTATATGTATACTGTGATTACACAAATGAAAAAAAGACTTTAAACATTGTTTAGGACTATATAGAAATAATTTTTTTTAAAAAAATATAATAATATATATGACAAATATCTAGATTAAATTTCGTTCTGATATTCCACTTTAATAAGAGGAAGAAACTCCGTAAAATTGTCCTTTCTTTTCCGGGGTCTTCTATAAGACCTTGTTCTGTTGACTACCCTCTATAATATCCATATAGGTAACATTATAGAGTTTGTCGGACTTATATTTGTATAGGCAGTTTTGCTATTTACGGTTTATCTCATTATACATAGGTACAGTATGTTTAGTACATTTTTCCGTAATAATTTTATTTAAAAAGATGTATACATATACATGTACTTCTTTGTTTATACTGATTATAATAACAGTCTCGGCCCGCTATTTTATACTATCGGTGGTAATATAATAACGGGAGTGTTATCGTCGTCATTTGATTGAGTGTTTATTGAAGCTACATCCATGACTTGATAGGGATATTTTATGCGGACCTAGTTTAGGGTCTCGTACTTCTATAGAAAAATGAATAAAAGACAGTCGTAAGTACTGTTTGTTAAAGGGGTAAAAAACGTTTAGGGTTCGAGTTAGTTATATCTATAGTTATAATAAAGGTAACTGCCTCTGTCCGCTATTATATACTATAACAGGTAATATAATAGCGGGAGTGCTACCGTCGTTACTTGATTGAGTGTTGATTGGGACTCAATCAATGACTCGATCAGGATACAAAACCCCAAGTTCATATATAGATTTGATTTGGGATCTCGTTTATCTGAAAACTAGTTTTATTTATATTAAAAAACAGTAGTGATTTCTGTTTTTTAATGAGGTAAAGGGTTAGGGTTAGGGTTAGTTATCTTTTGTTTAATTTGTTAGTCTTGCTGGGTGTTGTTTGTTAATTTCTAGCAAGATAGAATTAGTATTCCTCAACCCGTAAAGGGTTAGGGTTAGGGTTGGTACTAGAGATGGGATTAGATAGGGAGTTTGTTGGGCGTTATGTGAGGTGTGCAGGGACGACGATTCAACCAAGGAGATGTAAAATTATTTCTACTACTCGACCGACAATTGTCATTATTTTTAGGAATCAGTCAATCCTGCAGTTAATCAGCTGGTTCAATCAGTAAGTGAGTCAGTTAGCTGTTTGTGATGATTCTTTCAGCCTAAGGAAAGAAAATAATTCTATTAGAAAGGTAAAGAAAAACATATTTAATTATGGTAAGCTATGTGTAGGCGGAGGCGTAGCAGTGATTCAAACTGGTATGTATTCGCTGTGAAGGATTTTACATTAAATTTGTAATCTCCGTGATTCCATATCCAGCCGTTTAATGTGCGTCAAATCCAACTACTGGTAACACAGTTGAGCACAGTTCGTTCATTCAGAAGTCGATATTTTTAAGTGGTGATATGATTTTTAATGGTATCTGAAATATATGGTAGGAAAAAAGAGGTTTCCTGAAATGAGAATATTGATTAAGCATGTTCATATTCTCCTCATGAGTAGACGTAATTCAAAGCTAATTCGTTCCGCTTATCAACCTTTGCAAGACAACACATAGACCCCGGCACTAGCAGGGTTAGGGTAGAATGAGGGGTGGGTTACCGGTTAGGGTGTCCCACAGAGAGCATTGGCCTGGGGCATGGGAGCTGTCAAGCAGTAGGAGGGTGGGCTTAGAACATAAACAAGCCGGTTAGTCTATAGGTTTTATTATGACTCGAGGAAGTTAGGTCTCATTTTGTACAGAAGGTAGCTTACTCGGGACCACAATATCGCTAAGATTTTTGTTCCGTGAATATGCTACGATGAGTTTACTTTTGTAGATTTTGGGAAGACTTTCTTGTAATTCGTTATAATATTTTTTAATGATTTTTGTGGCTTTGTGTGCCGTGCTATTGTATTTTATGACTAGTGGAAGAACACTGGTGTTGAGGAGTTGATTAATACCGTTTGGGGATATGGTGTTTAATTTCTTAATCCAGAAATCTTCCCGGAGTAAGCGGTATTGTCTCGTGTCTTCACTAGTCATGGCGATTTTTTCAATTGGTGTAATAATTAAATCCGATATCGAATGGTTGCTTTGGTTGAAATGTTTCGAAATGGGTTTATCTGTTATTCTCCTGATATCAGATAAATGACCAAGCATTCTGTCTCTTAAAGAGTTCTGACTTTCACCGACATACTGTTGAGAACAAGATTTACAAGAAATTAGGTAGATTAGGTTCGAACTTTCGCACGTGAGTCGCTTATTAATTGGAAACTTCTCACGTGATGAATTATTCTCGAAAAAATTGGTGCGTTTTAGGTATTTGCAGATTGTGCATCGCACGCTCATGCACGGCATTGCTCCGAATTGTTGGAATGGTTTGACAGGAATTACGTCTTTGGCTTTAATTTCTGCTAAAGTGGTGTTTTTAATCTTCCGTAGAAATCGTCTCGAATAACCCCGTTCCCGGAGTTTATCGAAAACTAGCGTACACGCGTTCTCCAAATCAGTCTGGCGCGTACAGATGCGATAAAAACGGAGAATTTGGGATTTTATGATGCCCGAAAAAGTGTGTTTGGGGTGAAATGAAGATTTAAATAAAAGTTGATGTGTGTCCGTCTCTTTAAAAAATACTTTGATGTCTAATTTGCCCGAAATAGTCAAGTTTTCGCCCTTGAACACTGTCGTGTCCAAGAAGTCGATGCTTTTCTCGCTAACGGTAGCTGTGAGTTTAATGGAGGGGTGGTGATTATTTAAAGTATCAAAATACTGCCAAAATTCCTCCTCCGTGAAAGGCCAAACAATAAAAATATCATCTAGGAACCGCCCGTAGAAACTCGGTTGTAATGCGCAGAGTGGTAAGAGCTCTCTTTCCCACTCTGCCATGTAGAGATTTGCAAAATTTGGACTGTATATTTGACCCATCGATACCCCAGTAGTCTGGAGGTATGTCTGCTCATTAAAGGTAAAATCATTGCGCGTGAGACAGATTTCTAAAAGTTCCAAGATTTCTTCGTCCGGACGAGATTTTACGGGGTTTCTTAAAAAAGCCTTTCGTAGCGCGTTAAGGCCAGTCATGTTGTCAATATTTGTGTACATACTCTGTACATCGATCGATATTAACAACGCGTTGGGTGGTACATTTAATTGTTTGATTTTATCAACAAAATCGTTCGTATCCTTAAGATACGATGCATGTTGGACGGCCAACGGTTTCAAAAAAGAGTCGATATATTCAGAGACATTTCTACAAACACTTGAACAGTCCGAAACTATGGGGCGACCTTTGGGTATTTTATGCGGTTCAAACCATTCCGATTCAGGATTTTTATGGATTTTGGGTAGTGTGTAGAAGTGTCTCTGTCGACAATCCTCTTTAGCCGAAAGATGGTCAAATTGTTTCCCAGTTAGGAATTTCTTTTTTACTAATCTGTCCAGAATTTCGTTAATCATCGTGCGAGTTTCTAAGAAAATTGGTTCTTCTAGTTTTTTATAATATTTCTCATTACTTAATTGCTTTTCTGCTTCCAAAATATAGTCACTGCGGTTTAGGATGACACAACAAGAGCCCTTATCACTTTTCTTGATGACTATAGATTTGTCATTTTTCAAGATGTTTAACGCGGTTCTTTCTGATCTATTGAGATTGTTTTTTTCTTTCAAAATCGGTATATCAGCTATTTCACTTTTCATGCGGTCTAAGTGTGCCAGGATGTCGCCTCTAATGGCTGCATCTGAAGGATTCCATGTGGACTTTTCGATAAATTTGGTTTTTGGGCCCTTGTTTGGTTTATCGCGAAAAAAATAGGTGAGTTTGATTAGCCTAGAAAATTGGTCTGCGGATTCTAAAATGTCGTCAACAGATGTCGGTTGAGGTGAAGGAATGAACTTTAGTCCTTTATCAAGGATCTGTCTCTCTAAGGGAGATAAGACGCGCGAGCTCAGATTTACAACAGTTTTTCCTAATTCGGTATTTGGAGTGAGGGTATTTGATATGATCGTTTCATCAGTACCCCCCTCGGAAATTAGTTTAAAGACCTAACTTCCTTGAGCCAATGAGAGAAGAGTCGTTCGGCAGTGGCGGGGACCCAGTGAATGTGATAGATGTCATCTGCCACTACATGAACAGGAGAGTTAGATAAAGGGAGTACTTGGGAGTGTATTGGTGGTTCAGAGAATAAGTAGTGGTTCAGTTTAGATATGTTGTCGTACTGTTGGGGCTTAAATCGTTTCAATTGTGTGGAAGACGGGATCTGTGCTATCACTAGTTTTGTCTTAGGGAATTTCGCCCTAGCAGCAGCGATTAATAGTGTGTAACTGTTGTAGGCTGCACGAGGTCTCATGTCCCGATTGTTCGTGCCAATCTGAAATATAATGGTTTTTGGTTGGCCGATATCGTTTGACTTCTTAATCATATGGGTTAGGTGGTGGATCTGCGCCCCTCCATATGAGATGATCTGTACACCCGCCCTCCCCACGGGAATCCTATTCAGGTTAGAGCTGCCTAGCACCACGATTGGTTTGACTAATTTGGGGAGACTCCAAGACGTTTTATCATTACCGCTTTTGTAGTACGTTTCCAAGATTTTGGGTGTGTTACAGGGCTTGACTCTAGGAGTGCTCAAGTCTAAACTGTGGCGTTTCGTAGGATTTATCGGTAATACACTCAAAGCGGGTGATAAACTGAGTCTACAATTCATGGGTGGTGTGCTAGGACTTTTGAGATTTTGATTTGCAATGGGCGGAGACACAGTGTCCCCTCCATTCTCAGTTACAGGCACAATGTCTGTTGATTG
Organism: Patella caerulea; assembly: GCA_036850965.1. Classification (NCBI taxonomy): domain Eukaryota; kingdom Metazoa; phylum Mollusca; class Gastropoda; family Patellidae; genus Patella; species Patella caerulea. The sequence continues at coordinate 45,982 of JAZGQO010000038.1, read as the reverse complement.
ATCTAATTCTACTGCCAAAACGTCCAGGAGCGAGTTCGGGGAAGTGGAGGGGGAGGGGGGTTGGGCGTTCTTCTTCTTCCCGGGTGTGACTGTGCAGGGGGCATCGGGAGATAGCGAAAGTTGTCTTTTACGGCTTGGGGTCCTAGCTGGTAGTGGTTTTAGTCTTTCAGGAACAGGCGTGCTTACTTCCATAGCCATTGGGGAAGGTTGTTTACTCCTTGGGGGTGTCTGTCGGGGTGGGAGGGTGGGAACGGAGGAGTCCGTCGCTACCGGGTTAGGGTTAGGGGTGCCATTATGTCTTTCTAATCCTGTTGTCTGACATATTAATTCCAGGAATTTTGAACGTGTCGAGGCGTTTAACTTTTTCCCGAACGATTTTTTCGACCATGATAGCGCGGCATTGGCGAAGGTATCGCTTTGTTCGCGGTTGAAATTTTGCCTTTTTATCCAATCCAATTTAATCTCAAGTGTTTTCTCATAGTGAGAATGCAATTCCGTTCCGATAGATTTTGCCCATGATTTGCCAATATTTAAAATAGTATTTGAGAGTGTTGTCGTTAACATGGCCGGTTTTACAAATTTTGATAAGTCGAGAACCTTTTGGTGAAAGCCCTTAGTGAGCTGCCCATTTTGTTGTAGTTTCATGACACTCATGTGGTGAAGGCACTGTAAAATTTGATAGAACGCCTTAATTGTCGGTCCGTCTTTGCTAGCAGTCCTCTCAGTTTGGTCGTTGTTTCTACCCTTATGAACATTACGGGAGTGGGGGTTGGAGTGGGAGTTGTCAGCCCTTCCGTACTGCTTATTATTTCTCCGGTTGGGGTTGTGGGGCTGATCGGGGCGTTGTCTCTGTGGGGTATAGGGATTAAAGCGGCGACCTTCTTCAAAATACCTTTGCTGGTGTTTCGAGAAATAGCTAAACCGATTATTATAATCCCCATAGTTATAGCCATTATTGTAACCCTTATTATAGTTGTTATACTCATTACCGTACATAATGGGGGTAGGGAAAAATACATTAACCAGTTTCTACAATTTTATTACGTGCGTAGCGAGATAAACAAAACACAGTGTGAACAAATCTTAAATGTCTAAGCTAAGGCACACATATAGTGAGAAATGATATAAATTATAAGTAATGAATAAAGATTAAGGGTTGTCAAGTTGATAATAGGTAAAAAGTATATAAATGAAAAATATATAATGAAAAGTGTACAAAAAACGAAAAAAAACTTAACTGGTCATGGTATACAACTGTATATCCAAGTAATCCAAATATAATCCAAAAAGTAATCCAAATACGAATTTCACAATTAGGAAATAAACACAGGTTAAAAATAAACTATATACACTTATAAATACTCCTCTAAAACTATAGCGCTATTTCGGCCACTACACCGGCCTTCTTCAGGTTTAAGTCTGGAGACTAGATGTTAGAGCCAAGTCTTAAATACAAAATATATGTGGGGGAGGGCGGGGACAGATGGTGGGCGAATTTTATTGGTCGTAGAGTTTTCTATTGAAAATCTCAATGTTTGGACCGGAAATTTCCTACGTCCGTTGGTGTTTTAATTGGGTGTTTATTTGGTGATCTTAATTAATTTGTGGGTTGATACCCGAGGATAAGCCGAATATTCAAATTTCAATGTAATGGTTGTTTCAGTGATATATGCGAGATCACTATGTTTTACGAGTGTGCATTATGCCCTTTTATACTCGTGTCATACATCAGAGAATTTAGAATTAACCTGTGCTCGTTTTGTGCTGTTGTTTTGAGCCTACCCTTTTCGGGCTTGTGTTTAGCTTGCTTCTTGCAGCTTTTCAATCTCGGTTTTTGACCGTTTTGTAGTACCAGCTATTGTGGTTATATGGAGAGTTGTTACTCCAATTTTAAGCAGTGTTTCCTGCTTGTATCAATGCACATTTTCTATTTACCGAGCTAAAAATGGTCTAAAGTGTTGCCAAATTGTATGACTTAATAACTATGCATATGGGGTGGGTGGGGTGGGGTGGGTGGGTATCCTCGGGTATGTGGTTATTTGTGGGCTCATATCATCTAGACTTCAGACCGAGGAGATTTTAATAATAATAATAATAATAATAATCATATATGTATATATAAGAAAACTAGGAGAGATTGATTTATAATACTAAAGATGGTAATTAAATTGATTTATGCCATCTTTAGGAGACATAAAAAAATATATATAAATGTATGTGTACACAACATGTGCAAAAACATATTCAAATAACGAGTGTAATATTCTAAAACCTTTTACAATTTGTGAATGATTCTATATACATTTTACCGTCTTAAATACAGAGAAGAGTTTATTGACATATAATAAAAAAACTGTACATACATGTATTCGAATAAAGGTCATAGTATATGGGATGGATTTGTGGTTTACAATTTCTATATTTCCTTATGTTTGGGTACAATATTATAACATCTTGCATATGTAGTGAATGTTTTATATGTATACTGTGATTACACAAATGAAAAAAAGACTTTAAACATTGTTTAGGACTATATAGAAATAATTTTTTTTAAAAAAATATAATAATATATATGACAAATATCTAGATTAAATTTCGTTCTGATATTCCACTTTAATAAGAGGAAGAAACTCCGTAAAATTGTCCTTTCTTTTCCGGGGTCTTCTATAAGACCTTGTTCTGTTGACTACCCTCTATAATATCCATATAGGTAACATTATAGAGTTTGTCGGACTTATATTTGTATAGGCAGTTTTGCTATTTACGGTTTATCTCATTATACATAGGTACAGTATGTTTAGTACATTTTTCCGTAATAATTTTATTTAAAAAGATGTATACATATACATGTACTTCTTTGTTTATACTGATTATAATAACAGTCTCGGCCCGCTATTTTATACTATCGGTGGTAATATAATAACGGGAGTGTTATCGTCGTCATTTGATTGAGTGTTTATTGAAGCTACATCCATGACTTGATAGGGATATTTTATGCGGACCTAGTTTAGGGTCTCGTACTTCTATAGAAAAATGAATAAAAGACAGTCGTAAGTACTGTTTGTTAAAGGGGTAAAAAACGTTTAGGGTTCGAGTTAGTTATATCTATAGTTATAATAAAGGTAACTGCCTCTGTCCGCTATTATATACTATAACAGGTAATATAATAGCGGGAGTGCTACCGTCGTTACTTGATTGAGTGTTGATTGGGACTCAATCAATGACTCGATCAGGATACAAAACCCCAAGTTCATATATAGATTTGATTTGGGATCTCGTTTATCTGAAAACTAGTTTTATTTATATTAAAAAACAGTAGTGATTTCTGTTTTTTAATGAGGTAAAGGGTTAGGGTTAGGGTTAGTTATCTTTTGTTTAATTTGTTAGTCTTGCTGGGTGTTGTTTGTTAATTTCTAGCAAGATAGAATTAGTATTCCTCAACCCGTAAAGGGTTAGGGTTAGGGTTGGTACTAGAGATGGGATTAGATAGGGAGTTTGTTGGGCGTTATGTGAGGTGTGCAGGGACGACGATTCAACCAAGGAGATGTAAAATTATTTCTACTACTCGACCGACAATTGTCATTATTTTTAGGAATCAGTCAATCCTGCAGTTAATCAGCTGGTTCAATCAGTAAGTGAGTCAGTTAGCTGTTTGTGATGATTCTTTCAGCCTAAGGAAAGAAAATAATTCTATTAGAAAGGTAAAGAAAAACATATTTAATTATGGTAAGCTATGTGTAGGCGGAGGCGTAGCAGTGATTCAAACTGGTATGTATTCGCTGTGAAGGATTTTACATTAAATTTGTAATCTCCGTGATTCCATATCCAGCCGTTTAATGTGCGTCAAATCCAACTACTGGTAACACAGTTGAGCACAGTTCGTTCATTCAGAAGTCGATATTTTTAAGTGGTGATATGATTTTTAATGGTATCTGAAATATATGGTAGGAAAAAAGAGGTTTCCTGAAATGAGAATATTGATTAAGCATGTTCATATTCTCCTCATGAGTAGACGTAATTCAAAGCTAATTCGTTCCGCTTATCAACCTTTGCAAGACAACACATAGACCCCGGCACTAGCAGGGTTAGGGTAGAATGAGGGGTGGGTTACCGGTTAGGGTGTCCCACAGAGAGCATTGGCCTGGGGCATGGGAGCTGTCAAGCAGTAGGAGGGTGGGCTTAGAACATAAACAAGCCGGTTAGTCTATAGGTTTTATTATGACTCGAGGAAGTTAGGTCTCATTTTGTACAGAAGGTAGCTTACTCGGGACCACAATATCGCTAAGATTTTTGTTCCGTGAATATGCTACGATGAGTTTACTTTTGTAGATTTTGGGAAGACTTTCTTGTAATTCGTTATAATATTTTTTAATGATTTTTGTGGCTTTGTGTGCCGTGCTATTGTATTTTATGACTAGTGGAAGAACACTGGTGTTGAGGAGTTGATTAATACCGTTTGGGGATATGGTGTTTAATTTCTTAATCCAGAAATCTTCCCGGAGTAAGCGGTATTGTCTCGTGTCTTCACTAGTCATGGCGATTTTTTCAATTGGTGTAATAATTAAATCCGATATCGAATGGTTGCTTTGGTTGAAATGTTTCGAAATGGGTTTATCTGTTATTCTCCTGATATCAGATAAATGACCAAGCATTCTGTCTCTTAAAGAGTTCTGACTTTCACCGACATACTGTTGAGAACAAGATTTACAAGAAATTAGGTAGATTAGGTTCGAACTTTCGCACGTGAGTCGCTTATTAATTGGAAACTTCTCACGTGATGAATTATTCTCGAAAAAATTGGTGCGTTTTAGGTATTTGCAGATTGTGCATCGCACGCTCATGCACGGCATTGCTCCGAATTGTTGGAATGGTTTGACAGGAATTACGTCTTTGGCTTTAATTTCTGCTAAAGTGGTGTTTTTAATCTTCCGTAGAAATCGTCTCGAATAACCCCGTTCCCGGAGTTTATCGAAAACTAGCGTACACGCGTTCTCCAAATCAGTCTGGCGCGTACAGATGCGATAAAAACGGAGAATTTGGGATTTTATGATGCCCGAAAAAGTGTGTTTGGGGTGAAATGAAGATTTAAATAAAAGTTGATGTGTGTCCGTCTCTTTAAAAAATACTTTGATGTCTAATTTGCCCGAAATAGTCAAGTTTTCGCCCTTGAACACTGTCGTGTCCAAGAAGTCGATGCTTTTCTCGCTAACGGTAGCTGTGAGTTTAATGGAGGGGTGGTGATTATTTAAAGTATCAAAATACTGCCAAAATTCCTCCTCCGTGAAAGGCCAAACAATAAAAATATCATCTAGGAACCGCCCGTAGAAACTCGGTTGTAATGCGCAGAGTGGTAAGAGCTCTCTTTCCCACTCTGCCATGTAGAGATTTGCAAAATTTGGACTGTATATTTGACCCATCGATACCCCAGTAGTCTGGAGGTATGTCTGCTCATTAAAGGTAAAATCATTGCGCGTGAGACAGATTTCTAAAAGTTCCAAGATTTCTTCGTCCGGACGAGATTTTACGGGGTTTCTTAAAAAAGCCTTTCGTAGCGCGTTAAGGCCAGTCATGTTGTCAATATTTGTGTACATACTCTGTACATCGATCGATATTAACAACGCGTTGGGTGGTACATTTAATTGTTTGATTTTATCAACAAAATCGTTCGTATCCTTAAGATACGATGCATGTTGGACGGCCAACGGTTTCAAAAAAGAGTCGATATATTCAGAGACATTTCTACAAACACTTGAACAGTCCGAAACTATGGGGCGACCTTTGGGTATTTTATGCGGTTCAAACCATTCCGATTCAGGATTTTTATGGATTTTGGGTAGTGTGTAGAAGTGTCTCTGTCGACAATCCTCTTTAGCCGAAAGATGGTCAAATTGTTTCCCAGTTAGGAATTTCTTTTTTACTAATCTGTCCAGAATTTCGTTAATCATCGTGCGAGTTTCTAAGAAAATTGGTTCTTCTAGTTTTTTATAATATTTCTCATTACTTAATTGCTTTTCTGCTTCCAAAATATAGTCACTGCGGTTTAGGATGACACAACAAGAGCCCTTATCACTTTTCTTGATGACTATAGATTTGTCATTTTTCAAGATGTTTAACGCGGTTCTTTCTGATCTATTGAGATTGTTTTTTTCTTTCAAAATCGGTATATCAGCTATTTCACTTTTCATGCGGTCTAAGTGTGCCAGGATGTCGCCTCTAATGGCTGCATCTGAAGGATTCCATGTGGACTTTTCGATAAATTTGGTTTTTGGGCCCTTGTTTGGTTTATCGCGAAAAAAATAGGTGAGTTTGATTAGCCTAGAAAATTGGTCTGCGGATTCTAAAATGTCGTCAACAGATGTCGGTTGAGGTGAAGGAATGAACTTTAGTCCTTTATCAAGGATCTGTCTCTCTAAGGGAGATAAGACGCGCGAGCTCAGATTTACAACAGTTTTTCCTAATTCGGTATTTGGAGTGAGGGTATTTGATATGATCGTTTCATCAGTACCCCCCTCGGAAATTAGTTTAAAGACCTAACTTCCTTGAGCCAATGAGAGAAGAGTCGTTCGGCAGTGGCGGGGACCCAGTGAATGTGATAGATGTCATCTGCCACTACATGAACAGGAGAGTTAGATAAAGGGAGTACTTGGGAGTGTATTGGTGGTTCAGAGAATAAGTAGTGGTTCAGTTTAGATATGTTGTCGTACTGTTGGGGCTTAAATCGTTTCAATTGTGTGGAAGACGGGATCTGTGCTATCACTAGTTTTGTCTTAGGGAATTTCGCCCTAGCAGCAGCGATTAATAGTGTGTAACTGTTGTAGGCTGCACGAGGTCTCATGTCCCGATTGTTCGTGCCAATCTGAAATATAATGGTTTTTGGTTGGCCGATATCGTTTGACTTCTTAATCATATGGGTTAGGTGGTGGATCTGCGCCCCTCCATATGAGATGATCTGTACACCCGCCCTCCCCACGGGAATCCTATTCAGGTTAGAGCTGCCTAGCACCACGATTGGTTTGACTAATTTGGGGAGACTCCAAGACGTTTTATCATTACCGCTTTTGTAGTACGTTTCCAAGATTTTGGGTGTGTTACAGGGCTTGACTCTAGGAGTGCTCAAGTCTAAACTGTGGCGTTTCGTAGGATTTATCGGTAATACACTCAAAGCGGGTGATAAACTGAGTCTACAATTCATGGGTGGTGTGCTAGGACTTTTGAGATTTTGATTTGCAATGGGCGGAGACACAGTGTCCCCTCCATTCTCAGTTACAGGCACAATGTCTGTTGATTGATCTAATTCTACTGCCAAAACGTCCAGGAGCGAGTTCGGGGAAGTGGAGGGGGAGGGGGGTTGGGCGTTCTTCTTCTTCCCGGGTGTGACTGTGCAGGGGGCATCGGGAGATAGCGAAAGTTGTCTTTTACGGCTTGGGGTCCTAGCTGGTAGTGGTTTTAGTCTTTCGGGAACAGGCGTGCTTACTTCCATAGCCATTGGGGAAGGTTGTTTACTCCTTGGGGGTGTCTGTCGGGGTGGGAGGGTGGGAACGGAGGAGTCCGTCGCTACCGGGTTAGGGTTAGGGGTGCCATTATGTCTTTCTAATCCTGTTGTCTGACATATTAATTCCAGGAATTTTGAACGTGTCGAGGCGTTTAACTTTTTCCCGAACGATTTTTTCGACCATGATAGCGCGGCATTGGCGAAGGTATCGCTTTGTTCGCGGTTGAAATTTTGCCTTTTTATCCAATCCAATTTAATCTCAAGTGTTTTCTCATAGTGAGAATGCAATTCCGTTCCGATAGATTTTGCCCATGATTTGCCAATATTTAAAATAGTATTTGAGAGTGTTGTCGTTAACATGGCCGGTTTTACAAATTTTGATAAGTCGAGAACCTTTTGGTGAAAGCCCTTAGTGAGCTGCCCATTTTGTTGTAGTTTCATGACACTCATGTGGTGAAGGCACTGTAAAATTTGATAGAACGCCTTAATTGTCGGTCCGTCTTTGCTAGCAGTCCTCTCAGTTTGGTCGTTGTTTCTACCCTTATGAACATTACGGGAGTGGGGGTTGGAGTGGGAGTTGTCAGCCCTTCCGTACTGCTTATTATTTCTCCGGTTGGGGTTGTGGGGCTGATCGGGGCGTTGTCTCTGTGGGGTATAGGGATTAAAGCGGCGACCTTCTTCAAAATACCTTTGCTGGTGTTTCGAGAAATAGCTAAACCGATTATTATAATCCCCATAGTTATAGCCATTATTGTAACCCTTATTATAGTTGTTATACTCATTACCGTACATAATGGGGGTAGGGAAAAATACATTAACCAGTTTCTACAATTTTATTACGTGCGTAGCGAGATAAACAAAACACAGTGTGAACAAATCTTAAATGTCTAAGCTAAGGCACACATATAGTGAGAAATGATATAAATTATAAGTAATGAATAAAGATTAAGGGTTGTCAAGTTGATAATAGGTAAAAAGTATATAAATGAAAAATATATAATGAAAAGTGTACAAAAAACGAAAAAAAACTTAACTGGTCATGGTATACAACTGTATATCCAAGTAATCCAAATATAATCCAAAAAGTAATCCAAATACGAATTTCACAATTAGGAAATAAACACAGGTTAAAAATAAACTATATACACTTATAAATACTCCTCTAAAACTATAGCGCTATTTCGGCCACTACACCGGCCTTCTTCAGGTTTAAGTCTGGAGACTAGATGTTAGAGCCAAGTCTTAAATACAAAATATATGTGGGGGAGGGCGGGGACAGATGGTGGGCGAATTTTATTGGTCGTAGAGTTTTCTATTGAAAATCTCAATGTTTGGACCGGAAATTTCCTACGTCCGTTGGTGTTTTAATTGGGTGTTTATTTGGTGATCTTAATTAATTTGTGGGTTGATACCCGAGGATAAGCCGAATATTCAAATTTCAATGTAATGGTTGTTTCAGTGATATATGCGAGATCACTATGTTTTACGAGTGTGCATTATGCCCTTTTATACTCGTGTCATACATCAGAGAATTTAGAATTAACCTGTGCTCGTTTTGTGCTGTTGTTTTGAGCCTACCCTTTTCGGGCTTGTGTTTAGCTTGCTTCTTGCAGCTTTTCAATCTCGGTTTTTGACCGTTTTGTAGTACCAGCTATTGTGGTTATATGGAGAGTTGTTACTCCAATTTTAAGCAGTGTTTCCTGCTTGTATCAATGCACATTTTCTATTTACCGAGCTAAAAATGGTCTAAAGTGTTGCCAAATTGTATGACTTAATAACTATGCATATGGGGTGGGTGGGGTGGGGTGGGTGGGTATCCTCGGGTATGTGGTTATTTGTGGGCTCATATCATCTAGACTTCAGACCGAGGAGATTTTAATAATAATAATAATAATAATAATCATATATGTATATATAAGAAAACTAGGAGAGATTGATTTATAATACTAAAGATGGTAATTAAATTGATTTATGCCATCTTTAGGAGACATAAAAAAATATATATAAATGTATGTGTACACAACATGTGCAAAAACATATTCAAATAACGAGTGTAATATTCTAAAACCTTTTACAATTTGTGAATGATTCTATATACATTTTACCGTCTTAAATACAGAGAAGAGTTTATTGACATATAATAAAAAAACTGTACATACATGTATTCGAATAAAGGTCATAGTATATGGGATGGATTTGTGGTTTACAATTTCTATATTTCCTTATGTTTGGGTACAATATTATAACATCTTGCATATGTAGTGAATGTTTTATATGTATACTGTGATTACACAAATGAAAAAAAGACTTTAAACATTGTTTAGGACTATATAGAAATAATTTTTTTTAAAAAAATATAATAATATATATGACAAATATCTAGATTAAATTTCGTTCTGATATTCCACTTTAATAAGAGGAAGAAACTCCGTAAAATTGTCCTTTCTTTTCCGGGGTCTTCTATAAGACCTTGTTCTGTTGACTACCCTCTATAATATCCATATAGGTAACATTATAGAGTTTGTCGGACTTATATTTGTATAGGCAGTTTTGCTATTTACGGTTTATCTCATTATACATAGGTACAGTATGTTTAGTACATTTTTCCGTAATAATTTTATTTAAAAAGATGTATACATATACATGTACTTCTTTGTTTATACTGATTATAATAACAGTCTCGGCCCGCTATTTTATACTATCGGTGGTAATATAATAACGGGAGTGTTATCGTCGTCATTTGATTGAGTGTTTATTGAAGCTACATCCATGACTTGATAGGGATATTTTATGCGGACCTAGTTTAGGGTCTCGTACTTCTATAGAAAAATGAATAAAAGACAGTCGTAAGTACTGTTTGTTAAAGGGGTAAAAAACGTTTAGGGTTCGAGTTAGTTATATCTATAGTTATAATAAAGGTAACTGCCTCTGTCCGCTATTATATACTATAACAGGTAATATAATAGCGGGAGTGCTACCGTCGTTACTTGATTGAGTGTTGATTGGGACTCAATCAATGACTCGATCAGGATACAAAACCCCAAGTTCATATATAGATTTGATTTGGGATCTCGTTTATCTGAAAACTAGTTTTATTTATATTAAAAAACAGTAGTGATTTCTGTTTTTTAATGAGGTAAAGGGTTAGGGTTAGGGTTAGTTATCTTTTGTTTAATTTGTTAGTCTTGCTGGGTGTTGTTTGTTAATTTCTAGCAAGATAGAATTAGTATTCCTCAACCCGTAAAGGGTTAGGGTTAGGGTTGGTACTAGAGATGGGATTAGATAGGGAGTTTGTTGGGCGTTATGTGAGGTGTGCAGGGACGACGATTCAACCAAGGAGATGTAAAATTATTTCTACTACTCGACCGACAATTGTCATTATTTTTAGGAATCAGTCAATCCTGCAGTTAATCAGCTGGTTCAATCAGTAAGTGAGTCAGTTAGCTGTTTGTGATGATTCTTTCAGCCTAAGGAAAGAAAATAATTCTATTAGAAAGGTAAAGAAAAACATATTTAATTATGGTAAGCTATGTGTAGGCGGAGGCGTAGCAGTGATTCAAACTGGTATGTATTCGCTGTGAAGGATTTTACATTAAATTTGTAATCTCCGTGATTCCATATCCAGCCGTTTAATGTGCGTCAAATCCAACTACTGGTAACACAGTTGAGCACAGTTCGTTCATTCAGAAGTCGATATTTTTAAGTGGTGATATGATTTTTAATGGTATCTGAAATATATGGTAGGAAAAAAGAGGTTTCCTGAAATGAGAATATTGATTAAGCATGTTCATATTCTCCTCATGAGTAGACGTAATTCAAAGCTAATTCGTTCCGCTTATCAACCTTTGCAAGACAACACATAGACCCCGGCACTAGCAGGGTTAGGGTAGAATGAGGGGTGGGTTACCGGTTAGGGTGTCCCACAGAGAGCATTGGCCTGGGGCATGGGAGCTGTCAAGCAGTAGGAGGGTGGGCTTAGAACATAAACAAGCCGGTTAGTCTATAGGTTTTATTATGACTCGAGGAAGTTAGGTCTCATTTTGTACAGAAGGTAGCTTACTCGGGACCACAATATCGCTAAGATTTTTGTTCCGTGAATATGCTACGATGAGTTTACTTTTGTAGATTTTGGGAAGACTTTCTTGTAATTCGTTATAATATTTTTTAATGATTTTTGTGGCTTTGTGTGCCGTGCTATTGTATTTTATGACTAGTGGAAGAACACTGGTGTTGAGGAGTTGATTAATACCGTTTGGGGATATGGTGTTTAATTTCTTAATCCAGAAATCTTCCCGGAGTAAGCGGTATTGTCTCGTGTCTTCACTAGTCATGGCGATTTTTTCAATTGGTGTAATAATTAAATCCGATATCGAATGGTTGCTTTGGTTGAAATGTTTCGAAATGGGTTTATCTGTTATTCTCCTGATATCAGATAAATGACCAAGCATTCTGTCTCTTAAAGAGTTCTGACTTTCACCGACATACTGTTGAGAACAAGATTTACAAGAAATTAGGTAGATTAGGTTCGAACTTTCGCACGTGAGTCGCTTATTAATTGGAAACTTCTCACGTGATGAATTATTCTCGAAAAAATTGGTGCGTTTTAGGTATTTGCAGATTGTGCATCGCACGCTCATGCACGGCATTGCTCCGAATTGTTGGAATGGTTTGACAGGAATTACGTCTTTGGCTTTAATTTCTGCTAAAGTGGTGTTTTTAATCTTCCGTAGAAATCGTCTCGAATAACCCCGTTCCCGGAGTTTATCGAAAACTAGCGTACACGCGTTCTCCAAATCAGTCTGGCGCGTACAGATGCGATAAAAACGGAGAATTTGGGATTTTATGATGCCCGAAAAAGTGTGTTTGGGGTGAAATGAAGATTTAAATAAAAGTTGATGTGTGTCCGTCTCTTTAAAAAATACTTTGATGTCTAATTTGCCCGAAATAGTCAAGTTTTCGCCCTTGAACACTGTCGTGTCCAAGAAGTCGATGCTTTTCTCGCTAACGGTAGCTGTGAGTTTAATGGAGGGGTGGTGATTATTTAAAGTATCAAAATACTGCCAAAATTCCTCCTCCGTGAAAGGCCAAACAATAAAAATATCATCTAGGAACCGCCCGTAGAAACTCGGTTGTAATGCGCAGAGTGGTAAGAGCTCTCTTTCCCACTCTGCCATGTAGAGATTTGCAAAATTTGGACTGTATATTTGACCCATCGATACCCCAGTAGTCTGGAGGTATGTCTGCTCATTAAAGGTAAAATCATTGCGCGTGAGACAGATTTCTAAAAGTTCCAAGATTTCTTCGTCCGGACGAGATTTTACGGGGTTTCTTAAAAAAGCCTTTCGTAGCGCGTTAAGGCCAGTCATGTTGTCAATATTTGTGTACATACTCTGTACATCGATCGATATTAACAACGCGTTGGGTGGTACATTTAATTGTTTGATTTTATCAACAAAATCGTTCGTATCCTTAAGATACGATGCATGTTGGACGGCCAACGGTTTCAAAAAAGAGTCGATATATTCAGAGACATTTCTACAAACACTTGAACAGTCCGAAACTATGGGGCGACCTTTGGGTATTTTATGCGGTTCAAACCATTCCGATTCAGGATTTTTATGGATTTTGGGTAGTGTGTAGAAGTGTCTCTGTCGACAATCCTCTTTAGCCGAAAGATGGTCAAATTGTTTCCCAGTTAGGAATTTCTTTTTTACTAATCTGTCCAGAATTTCGTTAATCATCGTGCGAGTTTCTAAGAAAATTGGTTCTTCTAGTTTTTTATAATATTTCTCATTACTTAATTGCTTTTCTGCTTCCAAAATATAGTCACTGCGGTTTAGGATGACACAACAAGAGCCCTTATCACTTTTCTTGATGACTATAGATTTGTCATTTTTCAAGATGTTTAACGCGGTTCTTTCTGATCTATTGAGATTGTTTTTTTCTTTCAAAATCGGTATATCAGCTATTTCACTTTTCATGCGGTCTAAGTGTGCCAGGATGTCGCCTCTAATGGCTGCATCTGAAGGATTCCATGTGGACTTTTCGATAAATTTGGTTTTTGGGCCCTTGTTTGGTTTATCGCGAAAAAAATAGGTGAGTTTGATTAGCCTAGAAAATTGGTCTGCGGATTCTAAAATGTCGTCAACAGATGTCGGTTGAGGTGAAGGAATGAACTTTAGTCCTTTATCAAGGATCTGTCTCTCTAAGGGAGATAAGACGCGCGAGCTCAGATTTACAACAGTTTTTCCTAATTCGGTATTTGGAGTGAGGGTATTTGATATGATCGTTTCATCAGTACCCCCCTCGGAAATTAGTTTAAAGACCTAACTTCCTTGAGCCAATGAGAGAAGAGTCGTTCGGCAGTGGCGGGGACCCAGTGAATGTGATAGATGTCATCTGCCACTACATGAACAGGAGAGTTAGATAAAGGGAGTACTTGGGAGTGTATTGGTGGTTCAGAGAATAAGTAGTGGTTCAGTTTAGATATGTTGTCGTACTGTTGGGGCTTAAATCGTTTCAATTGTGTGGAAGACGGGATCTGTGCTATCACTAGTTTTGTCTTAGGGAATTTCGCCCTAGCAGCAGCGATTAATAGTGTGTAACTGTTGTAGGCTGCACGAGGTCTCATGTCCCGATTGTTCGTGCCAATCTGAAATATAATGGTTTTTGGTTGGCCGATATCGTTTGACTTCTTAATCATATGGGTTAGGTGGTGGATCTGCGCCCCTCCATATGAGATGATCTGTACACCCGCCCTCCCCACGGGAATCCTATTCAGGTTAGAGCTGCCTAGCACCACGATTGGTTTGACTAATTTGGGGAGACTCCAAGACGTTTTATCATTACCGCTTTTGTAGTACGTTTCCAAGATTTTGGGTGTGTTACAGGGCTTGACTCTAGGAGTGCTCAAGTCTAAACTGTGGCGTTTCGTAGGATTTATCGGTAATACACTCAAAGCGGGTGATAAACTGAGTCTACAATTCATGGGTGGTGTGCTAGGACTTTTGAGATTTTGATTTGCAATGGGCGGAGACACAGTGTCCCCTCCATTCTCAGTTACAGGCACAATGTCTGTTGATTGATCTAATTCTACTGCCAAAACGTCCAGGAGCGAGTTCGGGGAAGTGGAGGGGGAGGGGGGTTGGGCGTTCTTCTTCTTCCCGGGTGTGACTGTGCAGGGGGCATCGGGAGATAGCGAAAGTTGTCTTTTACGGCTTGGGGTCCTAGCTGGTAGTGGTTTTAGTCTTTCAGGAACAGGCGTGCTTACTTCCATAGCCATTGGGGAAGGTTGTTTACTCCTTGGGGGTGTCTGTCGGGGTGGGAGGGTGGGAACGGAGGAGTCCGTCGCTACCGGGTTAGGGTTAGGGGTGCCATTATGTCTTTCTAATCCTGTTGTCTGACATATTAATTCCAGGAATTTTGAACGTGTCGAGGCGTTTAACTTTTTCCCGAACGATTTTTTCGACCATGATAGCGCGGCATTGGCGAAGGTATCGCTTTGTTCGCGGTTGAAATTTTGCCTTTTTATCCAATCCAATTTAATCTCAAGTGTTTTCTCATAGTGAGAATGCAATTCCGTTCCGATAGATTTTGCCCATGATTTGCCAATATTTAAAATAGTATTTGAGAGTGTTGTCGTTAACATGGCCGGTTTTACAAATTTTGATAAGTCGAGAACCTTTTGGTGAAAGCCCTTAGTGAGCTGCCCATTTTGTTGTAGTTTCATGACACTCATGTGGTGAAGGCACTGTAAAATTTGATAGAACGCCTTAATTGTCGGTCCGTCTTTGCTAGCAGTCCTCTCAGTTTGGTCGTTGTTTCTACCCTTATGAACATTACGGGAGTGGGGGTTGGAGTGGGAGTTGTCAGCCCTTCCGTACTGCTTATTATTTCTCCGGTTGGGGTTGTGGGGCTGATCGGGGCGTTGTCTCTGTGGGGTATAGGGATTAAAGCGGCGACCTTCTTCAAAATACCTTTGCTGGTGTTTCGAGAAATAGCTAAACCGATTATTATAATCCCCATAGTTATAGCCATTATTGTAACCCTTATTATAGTTGTTATACTCATTACCGTACATAATGGGGGTAGGGAAAAATACATTAACCAGTTTCTACAATTTTATTACGTGCGTAGCGAGATAAACAAAACACAGTGTGAACAAATCTTAAATGTCTAAGCTAAGGCACACATATAGTGAGAAATGATATAAATTATAAGTAATGAATAAAGATTAAGGGTTGTCAAGTTGATAATAGGTAAAAAGTATATAAATGAAAAATATATAATGAAAAGTGTACAAAAAACGAAAAAAAACTTAACTGGTCATGGTATACAACTGTATATCCAAGTAATCCAAATATAATCCAAAAAGTAATCCAAATACGAATTTCACAATTAGGAAATAAACACAGGTTAAAAATAAACTATATACACTTATAAATACTCCTCTAAAACTATAGCGCTATTTCGGCCACTACACCGGCCTTCTTCAGGTTTAAGTCTGGAGACTAGATGTTAGAGCCAAGTCTTAAATACAAAATATATGTGGGGGAGGGCGGGGACAGATGGTGGGCGAATTTTATTGGTCGTAGAGTTTTCTATTGAAAATCTCAATGTTTGGACCGGAAATTTCCTACGTCCGTTGGTGTTTTAATTGGGTGTTTATTTGGTGATCTTAATTAATTTGTGGGTTGATACCCGAGGATAAGCCGAATATTCAAATTTCAATGTAATGGTTGTTTCAGTGATATATGCGAGATCACTATGTTTTACGAGTGTGCATTATGCCCTTTTATACTCGTGTCATACATCAGAGAATTTAGAATTAACCTGTGCTCGTTTTGTGCTGTTGTTTTGAGCCTACCCTTTTCGGGCTTGTGTTTAGCTTGCTTCTTGCAGCTTTTCAATCTCGGTTTTTGACCGTTTTGTAGTACCAGCTATTGTGGTTATATGGAGAGTTGTTACTCCAATTTTAAGCAGTGTTTCCTGCTTGTATCAATGCACATTTTCTATTTACCGAGCTAAAAATGGTCTAAAGTGTTGCCAAATTGTATGACTTAATAACTATGCATATGGGGTGGGTGGGGTGGGGTGGGTGGGTATCCTCGGGTATGTGGTTATTTGTGGGCTCATATCATCTAGACTTCAGACCGAGGAGATTTTAATAATAATAATAATAATAATAATCATATATGTATATATAAGAAAACTAGGAGAGATTGATTTATAATACTAAAGATGGTAATTAAATTGATTTATGCCATCTTTAGGAGACATAAAAAAATATATATAAATGTATGTGTACACAACATGTGCAAAAACATATTCAAATAACGAGTGTAATATTCTAAAACCTTTTACAATTTGTGAATGATTCTATATACATTTTACCGTCTTAAATACAGAGAAGAGTTTATTGACATATAATAAAAAAACTGTACATACATGTATTCGAATAAAGGTCATAGTATATGGGATGGATTTGTGGTTTACAATTTCTATATTTCCTTATGTTTGGGTACAATATTATAACATCTTGCATATGTAGTGAATGTTTTATATGTATACTGTGATTACACAAATGAAAAAAAGACTTTAAACATTGTTTAGGACTATATAGAAATAATTTTTTTTAAAAAAATATAATAATATATATGACAAATATCTAGATTAAATTTCGTTCTGATATTCCACTTTAATAAGAGGAAGAAACTCCGTAAAATTGTCCTTTCTTTTCCGGGGTCTTCTATAAGACCTTGTTCTGTTGACTACCCTCTATAATATCCATATAGGTAACATTATAGAGTTTGTCGGACTTATATTTGTATAGGCAGTTTTGCTATTTACGGTTTATCTCATTATACATAGGTACAGTATGTTTAGTACATTTTTCCGTAATAATTTTATTTAAAAAGATGTATACATATACATGTACTTCTTTGTTTATACTGATTATAATAACAGTCTCGGCCCGCTATTTTATACTATCGGTGGTAATATAATAACGGGAGTGTTATCGTCGTCATTTGATTGAGTGTTTATTGAAGCTACATCCATGACTTGATAGGGATATTTTATGCGGACCTAGTTTAGGGTCTCGTACTTCTATAGAAAAATGAATAAAAGACAGTCGTAAGTACTGTTTGTTAAAGGGGTAAAAAACGTTTAGGGTTCGAGTTAGTTATATCTATAGTTATAATAAAGGTAACTGCCTCTGTCCGCTATTATATACTATAACAGGTAATATAATAGCGGGAGTGCTACCGTCGTTACTTGATTGAGTGTTGATTGGGACTCAATCAATGACTCGATCAGGATACAAAACCCCAAGTTCATATATAGATTTGATTTGGGATCTCGTTTATCTGAAAACTAGTTTTATTTATATTAAAAAACAGTAGTGATTTCTGTTTTTTAATGAGGTAAAGGGTTAGGGTTAGGGTTAGTTATCTTTTGTTTAATTTGTTAGTCTTGCTGGGTGTTGTTTGTTAATTTCTAGCAAGATAGAATTAGTATTCCTCAACCCGTAAAGGGTTAGGGTTAGGGTTGGTACTAGAGATGGGATTAGATAGGGAGTTTGTTGGGCGTTATGTGAGGTGTGCAGGGACGACGATTCAACCAAGGAGATGTAAAATTATTTCTACTACTCGACCGACAATTGTCATTATTTTTAGGAATCAGTCAATCCTGCAGTTAATCAGCTGGTTCAATCAGTAAGTGAGTCAGTTAGCTGTTTGTGATGATTCTTTCAGCCTAAGGAAAGAAAATAATTCTATTAGAAAGGTAAAGAAAAACATATTTAATTATGGTAAGCTATGTGTAGGCGGAGGCGTAGCAGTGATTCAAACTGGTATGTATTCGCTGTGAAGGATTTTACATTAAATTTGTAATCTCCGTGATTCCATATCCAGCCGTTTAATGTGCGTCAAATCCAACTACTGGTAACACAGTTGAGCACAGTTCGTTCATTCAGAAGTCGATATTTTTAAGTGGTGATATGATTTTTAATGGTATCTGAAATATATGGTAGGAAAAAAGAGGTTTCCTGAAATGAGAATATTGATTAAGCATGTTCATATTCTCCTCATGAGTAGACGTAATTCAAAGCTAATTCGTTCCGCTTATCAACCTTTGCAAGACAACACATAGACCCCGGCACTAGCAGGGTTAGGGTAGAATGAGGGGTGGGTTACCGGTTAGGGTGTCCCACAGAGAGCATTGGCCTGGGGCATGGGAGCTGTCAAGCAGTAGGAGGGTGGGCTTAGAACATAAACAAGCCGGTTAGTCTATAGGTTTTATTATGACTCGAGGAAGTTAGGTCTCATTTTGTACAGAAGGTAGCTTACTCGGGACCACAATATCGCTAAGATTTTTGTTCCGTGAATATGCTACGATGAGTTTACTTTTGTAGATTTTGGGAAGACTTTCTTGTAATTCGTTATAATATTTTTTAATGATTTTTGTGGCTTTGTGTGCCGTGCTATTGTATTTTATGACTAGTGGAAGAACACTGGTGTTGAGGAGTTGATTAATACCGTTTGGGGATATGGTGTTTAATTTCTTAATCCAGAAATCTTCCCGGAGTAAGCGGTATTGTCTCGTGTCTTCACTAGTCATGGCGATTTTTTCAATTGGTGTAATAATTAAATCCGATATCGAATGGTTGCTTTGGTTGAAATGTTTCGAAATGGGTTTATCTGTTATTCTCCTGATATCAGATAAATGACCAAGCATTCTGTCTCTTAAAGAGTTCTGACTTTCACCGACATACTGTTGAGAACAAGATTTACAAGAAATTAGGTAGATTAGGTTCGAACTTTCGCACGTGAGTCGCTTATTAATTGGAAACTTCTCACGTGATGAATTATTCTCGAAAAAATTGGTGCGTTTTAGGTATTTGCAGATTGTGCATCGCACGCTCATGCACGGCATTGCTCCGAATTGTTGGAATGGTTTGACAGGAATTACGTCTTTGGCTTTAATTTCTGCTAAAGTGGTGTTTTTAATCTTCCGTAGAAATCGTCTCGAATAACCCCGTTCCCGGAGTTTATCGAAAACTAGCGTACACGCGTTCTCCAAATCAGTCTGGCGCGTACAGATGCGATAAAAACGGAGAATTTGGGATTTTATGATGCCCGAAAAAGTGTGTTTGGGGTGAAATGAAGATTTAAATAAAAGTTGATGTGTGTCCGTCTCTTTAAAAAATACTTTGATGTCTAATTTGCCCGAAATAGTCAAGTTTTCGCCCTTGAACACTGTCGTGTCCAAGAAGTCGATGCTTTTCTCGCTAACGGTAGCTGTGAGTTTAATGGAGGGGTGGTGATTATTTAAAGTATCAAAATACTGCCAAAATTCCTCCTCCGTGAAAGGCCAAACAATAAAAATATCATCTAGGAACCGCCCGTAGAAACTCGGTTGTAATGCGCAGAGTGGTAAGAGCTCTCTTTCCCACTCTGCCATGTAGAGATTTGCAAAATTTGGACTGTATATTTGACCCATCGATACCCCAGTAGTCTGGAGGTATGTCTGCTCATTAAAGGTAAAATCATTGCGCGTGAGACAGATTTCTAAAAGTTCCAAGATTTCTTCGTCCGGACGAGATTTTACGGGGTTTCTTAAAAAAGCCTTTCGTAGCGCGTTAAGGCCAGTCATGTTGTCAATATTTGTGTACATACTCTGTACATCGATCGATATTAACAACGCGTTGGGTGGTACATTTAATTGTTTGATTTTATCAACAAAATCGTTCGTATCCTTAAGATACGATGCATGTTGGACGGCCAACGGTTTCAAAAAAGAGTCGATATATTCAGAGACATTTCTACAAACACTTGAACAGTCCGAAACTATGGGGCGACCTTTGGGTATTTTATGCGGTTCAAACCATTCCGATTCAGGATTTTTATGGATTTTGGGTAGTGTGTAGAAGTGTCTCTGTCGACAATCCTCTTTAGCCGAAAGATGGTCAAATTGTTTCCCAGTTAGGAATTTCTTTTTTACTAATCTGTCCAGAATTTCGTTAATCATCGTGCGAGTTTCTAAGAAAATTGGTTCTTCTAGTTTTTTATAATATTTCTCATTACTTAATTGCTTTTCTGCTTCCAAAATATAGTCACTGCGGTTTAGGATGACACAACAAGAGCCCTTATCACTTTTCTTGATGACTATAGATTTGTCATTTTTCAAGATGTTTAACGCGGTTCTTTCTGATCTATTGAGATTGTTTTTTTCTTTCAAAATCGGTATATCAGCTATTTCACTTTTCATGCGGTCTAAGTGTGCCAGGATGTCGCCTCTAATGGCTGCATCTGAAGGATTCCATGTGGACTTTTCGATAAATTTGGTTTTTGGGCCCTTGTTTGGTTTATCGCGAAAAAAATAGGTGAGTTTGATTAGCCTAGAAAATTGGTCTGCGGATTCTAAAATGTCGTCAACAGATGTCGGTTGAGGTGAAGGAATGAACTTTAGTCCTTTATCAAGGATCTGTCTCTCTAAGGGAGATAAGACGCGCGAGCTCAGATTTACAACAGTTTTTCCTAATTCGGTATTTGGAGTGAGGGTATTTGATATGATCGTTTCATCAGTACCCCCCTCGGAAATTAGTTTAAAGACCTAACTTCCTTGAGCCAATGAGAGAAGAGTCGTTCGGCAGTGGCGGGGACCCAGTGAATGTGATAGATGTCATCTGCCACTACATGAACAGGAGAGTTAGATAAAGGGAGTACTTGGGAGTGTATTGGTGGTTCAGAGAATAAGTAGTGGTTCAGTTTAGATATGTTGTCGTACTGTTGGGGCTTAAATCGTTTCAATTGTGTGGAAGACGGGATCTGTGCTATCACTAGTTTTGTCTTAGGGAATTTCGCCCTAGCAGCAGCGATTAATAGTGTGTAACTGTTGTAGGCTGCACGAGGTCTCATGTCCCGATTGTTCGTGCCAATCTGAAATATAATGGTTTTTGGTTGGCCGATATCGTTTGACTTCTTAATCATATGGGTTAGGTGGTGGATCTGCGCCCCTCCATATGAGATGATCTGTACACCCGCCCTCCCCACGGGAATCCTATTCAGGTTAGAGCTGCCTAGCACCACGATTGGTTTGACTAATTTGGGGAGACTCCAAGACGTTTTATCATTACCGCTTTTGTAGTACGTTTCCAAGATTTTGGGTGTGTTACAGGGCTTGACTCTAGGAGTGCTCAAGTCTAAACTGTGGCGTTTCGTAGGATTTATCGGTAATACACTCAAAGCGGGTGATAAACTGAGTCTACAATTCATGGGTGGTGTGCTAGGACTTTTGAGATTTTGATTTGCAATGGGCGGAGACACAGTGTCCCCTCCATTCTCAGTTACAGGCACAATGTCTGTTGATTGATCTAATTCTACTGCCAAAACGTCCAGGAGCGAGTTCGGGGAAGTGGAGGGGGAGGGGGGTTGGGCGTTCTTCTTCTTCCCGGGTGTGACTGTGCAGGGGGCATCGGGAGATAGCGAAAGTTGTCTTTTACGGCTTGGGGTCCTAGCTGGTAGTGGTTTTAGTCTTTCAGGAACAGGCGTGCTTACTTCCATAGCCATTGGGGAAGGTTGTTTACTCCTTGGGGGTGTCTGTCGGGGTGGGAGGGTGGGAACGGAGGAGTCCGTCGCTACCGGGTTAGGGTTAGGGGTGCCATTATGTCTTTCTAATCCTGTTGTCTGACATATTAATTCCAGGAATTTTGAACGTGTCGAGGCGTTTAACTTTTTCCCGAACGATTTTTTCGACCATGATAGCGCGGCATTGGCGAAGGTATCGCTTTGTTCGCGGTTGAAATTTTGCCTTTTTATCCAATCCAATTTAATCTCAAGTGTTTTCTCATAGTGAGAATGCAATTCCGTTCCGATAGATTTTGCCCATGATTTGCCAATATTTAAAATAGTATTTGAGAGTGTTGTCGTTAACATGGCCGGTTTTACAAATTTTGATAAGTCGAGAACCTTTTGGTGAAAGCCCTTAGTGAGCTGCCCATTTTGTTGTAGTTTCATGACACTCATGTGGTGAAGGCACTGTAAAATTTGATAGAACGCCTTAATTGTCGGTCCGTCTTTGCTAGCAGTCCTCTCAGTTTGGTCGTTGTTTCTACCCTTATGAACATTACGGGAGTGGGGGTTGGAGTGGGAGTTGTCAGCCCTTCCGTACTGCTTATTATTTCTCCGGTTGGGGTTGTGGGGCTGATCGGGGCGTTGTCTCTGTGGGGTATAGGGATTAAAGCGGCGACCTTCTTCAAAATACCTTTGCTGGTGTTTCGAGAAATAGCTAAACCGATTATTATAATCCCCATAGTTATAGCCATTATTGTAACCCTTATTATAGTTGTTATACTCATTACCGTACATAATGGGGGTAGGGAAAAATACATTAACCAGTTTCTACAATTTTATTACGTGCGTAGCGAGATAAACAAAACACAGTGTGAACAAATCTTAAATGTCTAAGCTAAGGCACACATATAGTGAGAAATGATATAAATTATAAGTAATGAATAAAGATTAAGGGTTGTCAAGTTGATAATAGGTAAAAAGTATATAAATGAAAAATATATAATGAAAAGTGTACAAAAAACGAAAAAAAACTTAACTGGTCATGGTATACAACTGTATATCCAAGTAATCCAAATATAATCCAAAAAGTAATCCAAATACGAATTTCACAATTAGGAAATAAACACAGGTTAAAAATAAACTATATACACTTATAAATACTCCTCTAAAACTATAGCGCTATTTCGGCCACTACACCGGCCTTCTTCAGGTTTAAGTCTGGAGACTAGATGTTAGAGCCAAGTCTTAAATACAAAATATATGTGGGGGAGGGCGGGGACAGATGGTGGGCGAATTTTATTGGTCGTAGAGTTTTCTATTGAAAATCTCAATGTTTGGACCGGAAATTTCCTACGTCCGTTGGTGTTTTAATTGGGTGTTTATTTGGTGATCTTAATTAATTTGTGGGTTGATACCCGAGGATAAGCCGAATATTCAAATTTCAATGTAATGGTTGTTTCAGTGATATATGCGAGATCACTATGTTTTACGAGTGTGCATTATGCCCTTTTATACTCGTGTCATACATCAGAGAATTTAGAATTAACCTGTGCTCGTTTTGTGCTGTTGTTTTGAGCCTACCCTTTTCGGGCTTGTGTTTAGCTTGCTTCTTGCAGCTTTTCAATCTCGGTTTTTGACCGTTTTGTAGTACCAGCTATTGTGGTTATATGGAGAGTTGTTACTCCAATTTTAAGCAGTGTTTCCTGCTTGTATCAATGCACATTTTCTATTTACCGAGCTAAAAATGGTCTAAAGTGTTGCCAAATTGTATGACTTAATAACTATGCATATGGGGTGGGTGGGGTGGGGTGGGTGGGTATCCTCGGGTATGTGGTTATTTGTGGGCTCATATCATCTAGACTTCAGACCGAGGAGATTTTAATAATAATAATAATAATAATAATCATATATGTATATATAAGAAAACTAGGAGAGATTGATTTATAATACTAAAGATGGTAATTAAATTGATTTATGCCATCTTTAGGAGACATAAAAAAATATATATAAATGTATGTGTACACAACATGTGCAAAAACATATTCAAATAACGAGTGTAATATTCTAAAACCTTTTACAATTTGTGAATGATTCTATATACATTTTACCGTCTTAAATACAGAGAAGAGTTTATTGACATATAATAAAAAAACTGTACATACATGTATTCGAATAAAGGTCATAGTATATGGGATGGATTTGTGGTTTACAATTTCTATATTTCCTTATGTTTGGGTACAATATTATAACATCTTGCATATGTAGTGAATGTTTTATATGTATACTGTGATTACACAAATGAAAAAAAGACTTTAAACATTGTTTAGGACTATATAGAAATAATTTTTTTTAAAAAAATATAATAATATATATGACAAATATCTAGATTAAATTTCGTTCTGATATTCCACTTTAATAAGAGGAAGAAACTCCGTAAAATTGTCCTTTCTTTTCCGGGGTCTTCTATAAGACCTTGTTCTGTTGACTACCCTCTATAATATCCATATAGGTAACATTATAGAGTTTGTCGGACTTATATTTGTATAGGCAGTTTTGCTATTTACGGTTTATCTCATTATACATAGGTACAGTATGTTTAGTACATTTTTCCGTAATAATTTTATTTAAAAAGATGTATACATATACATGTACTTCTTTGTTTATACTGATTATAATAACAGTCTCGGCCCGCTATTTTATACTATCGGTGGTAATATAATAACGGGAGTGTTATCGTCGTCATTTGATTGAGTGTTTATTGAAGCTACATCCATGACTTGATAGGGATATTTTATGCGGACCTAGTTTAGGGTCTCGTACTTCTATAGAAAAATGAATAAAAGACAGTCGTAAGTACTGTTTGTTAAAGGGGTAAAAAACGTTTAGGGTTCGAGTTAGTTATATCTATAGTTATAATAAAGGTAACTGCCTCTGTCCGCTATTATATACTATAACAGGTAATATAATAGCGGGAGTGCTACCGTCGTTACTTGATTGAGTGTTGATTGGGACTCAATCAATGACTCGATCAGGATACAAAACCCCAAGTTCATATATAGATTTGATTTGGGATCTCGTTTATCTGAAAACTAGTTTTATTTATATTAAAAAACAGTAGTGATTTCTGTTTTTTAATGAGGTAAAGGGTTAGGGTTAGGGTTAGTTATCTTTTGTTTAATTTGTTAGTCTTGCTGGGTGTTGTTTGTTAATTTCTAGCAAGATAGAATTAGTATTCCTCAACCCGTAAAGGGTTAGGGTTAGGGTTGGTACTAGAGATGGGATTAGATAGGGAGTTTGTTGGGCGTTATGTGAGGTGTGCAGGGACGACGATTCAACCAAGGAGATGTAAAATTATTTCTACTACTCGACCGACAATTGTCATTATTTTTAGGAATCAGTCAATCCTGCAGTTAATCAGCTGGTTCAATCAGTAAGTGAGTCAGTTAGCTGTTTGTGATGATTCTTTCAGCCTAAGGAAAGAAAATAATTCTATTAGAAAGGTAAAGAAAAACATATTTAATTATGGTAAGCTATGTGTAGGCGGAGGCGTAGCAGTGATTCAAACTGGTATGTATTCGCTGTGAAGGATTTTACATTAAATTTGTAATCTCCGTGATTCCATATCCAGCCGTTTAATGTGCGTCAAATCCAACTACTGGTAACACAGTTGAGCACAGTTCGTTCATTCAGAAGTCGATATTTTTAAGTGGTGATATGATTTTTAATGGTATCTGAAATATATGGTAGGAAAAAAGAGGTTTCCTGAAATGAGAATATTGATTAAGCATGTTCATATTCTCCTCATGAGTAGACGTAATTCAAAGCTAATTCGTTCCGCTTATCAACCTTTGCAAGACAACACATAGACCCCGGCACTAGCAGGGTTAGGGTAGAATGAGGGGTGGGTTACCGGTTAGGGTGTCCCACAGAGAGCATTGGCCTGGGGCATGGGAGCTGTCAAGCAGTAGGAGGGTGGGCTTAGAACATAAACAAGCCGGTTAGTCTATAGGTTTTATTATGACTCGAGGAAGTTAGGTCTCATTTTGTACAGAAGGTAGCTTACTCGGGACCACAATATCGCTAAGATTTTTGTTCCGTGAATATGCTACGATGAGTTTACTTTTGTAGATTTTGGGAAGACTTTCTTGTAATTCGTTATAATATTTTTTAATGATTTTTGTGGCTTTGTGTGCCGTGCTATTGTATTTTATGACTAGTGGAAGAACACTGGTGTTGAGGAGTTGATTAATACCGTTTGGGGATATGGTGTTTAATTTCTTAATCCAGAAATCTTCCCGGAGTAAGCGGTATTGTCTCGTGTCTTCACTAGTCATGGCGATTTTTTCAATTGGTGTAATAATTAAATCCGATATCGAATGGTTGCTTTGGTTGAAATGTTTCGAAATGGGTTTATCTGTTATTCTCCTGATATCAGATAAATGACCAAGCATTCTGTCTCTTAAAGAGTTCTGACTTTCACCGACATACTGTTGAGAACAAGATTTACAAGAAATTAGGTAGATTAGGTTCGAACTTTCGCACGTGAGTCGCTTATTAATTGGAAACTTCTCACGTGATGAATTATTCTCGAAAAAATTGGTGCGTTTTAGGTATTTGCAGATTGTGCATCGCACGCTCATGCACGGCATTGCTCCGAATTGTTGGAATGGTTTGACAGGAATTACGTCTTTGGCTTTAATTTCTGCTAAAGTGGTGTTTTTAATCTTCCGTAGAAATCGTCTCGAATAACCCTAGGGTTAGGGGTTAGGGGGTAGGGTTAGGGTTAGGGTTAGGGGGTAGGGTTAGGGTTAGGGGTTAGGGTTAGGGTTAGGGTTAGGGTTAGGGTTAGGGTTAGGGTTAGGGTTAGGGATTAGGGGAGTGAATTAGCGTAAACTAAGACAAAATGCACAGGCCGAGGTTTCGAAACTGTTTGGGACAATAAACACGCCTGTTTAGGGTCTTCGAGGGTTATTTTTAGGTCAGGTATATCTTTTTTTCTATAATTTTAAGGCTTGCTGGAGGGTTTAATCTTTTGTCGGGACTCTTCTAGATGATTTTTTGATAGTGAACGGATCTGTGTGTTTAGTGGAGAAGCTGAAGCGATTCGGGACTACAAATGCGGGTTTAACTAACTTCGAACGAGTGTCTGGTAATCGGGGTCTACTAGGGGGCGCTGTCTTGGGTTTCTGTATAGTCTTATTTCTCTTAGAAGGGGAAGCAACCCGGGTAGGGGGCGCTTTAACTTTCTTACTCGGAGTTCTGAGAGTTGTCACTCGGATGGGTTGAGCAGATTTTCCGGTAGATGACGCTACTGAAACTGGTTTCACAGAGAAGTTCATAGGGGGCGATACAGGATTTACGGGTCGCGGTGATCTTTTGCGGGGCTGGCGTTGTGGCTTAGGTGATGGCGGTACTGGCGTTAGTGTAACCGGACTCGTCGGAATGACTGGCGTCGGAGACTGAGGTGGGGTGGGTAACGCAGATGGTAGATACTCCAAAAAAGTATCAATAGTTTCCTGTCTAAGCCGCTTGCCATAGTTTTTCTTGGCCCATGCAAGAGCCCGGTGACCCATATCCATGACTTCATCTCCCGTATGATTATAGTGGAAGTCAACAACATTTTCTAGCGACCAAGTTAATTCATTCTCATAATGTTCATGTAGTTCGTATCTAATATGAGCTGCCCAAGCTGAGTTGATTTCATGGATTTTACTGACTATTGTAGGATTTGAGCGGGCCGGTCTAATAAATCTATTTAGTTCGTTCTCTTTCTTTTTGAAGCAGGTTGATGGTTCCGCGAGATTTGCCAAATGATGGAGACACTGGATGTACTGATAAAAGGCCCTAGTGATGAGTCGCCGGCTGTGTTCTTGTGGATGACCCGGGGACTCCATTTTAGCATGAAAAGAAATAGAAACACAGTTAGAATTGTGCTTAATAGGTATATGGTGAGAAAATTGGCGTGTTATTTGCCTTGGTTTATACAGAAAACTCCACCTTCAACAGTAAACTAGTAGACTACGGAGCTAGATAGATAAAAGACAGACACAGTGAAAATTTTAGATGTATGAAATTATCACAGATGATTTTATTTAAGTGTGATAATATTTAAATGAAGAGTTACAAGACAAATTCAACAAGCAATAAAACAAGATAAACAAAACAAAAACTTACAAATAAAAGGGCTCCTTAAATCCTCGACGCGTTTCGATACAGTGATCTTCTTCAAGAGGAAACGATGTCTAATTAGAACAGGGGAATTAGGGTTTATATATGCCCGGAAAAGGGGTGACAGGCTTGACTCTAAATTGAATTGATTGGGCGCTTACACGGTGATTGGATTAGATCAAAGGGGCTTGACACGTGGGGTAATTAATGGCTTCAGTTTAGGTCCTAGTTCAATTAATTAGAAGAGAGTAGGTTCACTTTGTTCTCCACTAATCGCTAGGGTTAATTGGGTCAAACAGGAGTCGTGACAAGGTGATCCTTAATCGAGAACTAATCAAATAATGTACACATTACAGTAGTATAGGGTTAAAGTGGTACAAGAATGGTCACAATCAATCAATCAATCAATCTCTAACAAAATTAGTTTGGAAATATGCAATAATGTGGTTAATAATAATTTACACGAGCTTTAAATAAAGTGAGTGGTAATTAAGACATCGTAAGGAGCCAAGGAGACACATATTTATACGAGAGTGGTTACAATACATATATACAACACTTTTCGGAGACTAATGATGGACAATAATATGGTTTTAAGAAAAATTATAACTAATAATGGAAAATGACATTGGTTTAAAAAATATATGGATTGGAATTCAATTAAGAGTAAACTCAGACCTAAAAATAACCATGATGAGTTTACGTGAAAAAGTCCGACAGGTCTCTGCCTGGCACGGGCTCGGTTAGGGATTAGGGGAGTGAATTAGCGTAAACTAAGACAAAATGCACAGGCCGAGGTTTCGAAACTGTTTGGGACAATAAACACGCCTGTTTAGGGTCTTCGAGGGTTATTTTTAGGTCAGGTATATCTTTTTTTCTATAATTTTAAGGCTTGCTGGAGGGTTTAATCTTTTGTCGGGACTCTTCTAGATGATTTTTTGATAGTGAACGGATCTGTGTGTTTAGTGGAGAAGCTGAAGCGATTCGGGACTACAAATGCGGGTTTAACTAACTTCGAACGAGTGTCTGGTAATCGGGGTCTACTAGGGGGCGCTGTCTTGGGTTTCTGTATAGTCTTATTTCTCTTAGAAGGGGAAGCAACCCGGGTAGGGGGCGCTTTAACTTTCTTACTCGGAGTTCTGAGAGTTGTCACTCGGATGGGTTGAGCAGATTTTCCGGTAGATGACGCTACTGAAACTGGTTTCACAGAGAAGTTCATAGGGGGCGATACAGGATTTACGGGTCGCGGTGATCTTTTGCGGGGCTGGCGTTGTGGCTTAGGTGATGGCGGTACTGGCGTTAGTGTAACCGGACTCGTCGGAATGACTGGCGTCGGAGACTGAGGTGGGGTGGGTAACGCAGATGGTAGATACTCCAAAAAAGTATCAATAGTTTCCTGTCTAAGCCGCTTGCCATAGTTTTTCTTGGCCCATGCAAGAGCCCGGTGACCCATATCCATGACTTCATCTCCCGTATGATTATAGTGGAAGTCAACAACATTTTCTAGCGACCAAGTTAATTCATTCTCATAATGTTCATGTAGTTCGTATCTAATATGAGCTGCCCAAGCTGAGTTGATTTCATGGATTTTACTGACTATTGTAGGATTTGAGCGGGCCGGTCTAATAAATCTATTTAGTTCGTTCTCTTTCTTTTTGAAGCAGGTTGATGGTTCCGCGAGATTTGCCAAATGATGGAGACACTGGATGTACTGATAAAAGGCCCTAGTGATGAGTCGCCGGCTGTGTTCTTGTGGATGACCCGGGGACTCCATTTTAGCATGAAAAGAAATAGAAACACAGTTAGAATTGTGCTTAATAGGTATATGGTGAGAAAATTGGCGTGTTATTTGCCTTGGTTTATACAGAAAACTCCACCTTCAACAGTAAACTAGTAGACTACGGAGCTAGATAGATAAAAGACAGACACAGTGAAAATTTTAGATGTATGAAATTATCACAGATGATTTTATTTAAGTGTGATAATATTTAAATGAAGAGTTACAAGACAAATTCAACAAGCAATAAAACAAGATAAACAAAACAAAAACTTACAAATAAAAGGGCTCCTTAAATCCTCGACGCGTTTCGATACAGTGATCTTCTTCAAGAGGAAACGATGTCTAATTAGAACAGGGGAATTAGGGTTTATATATGCCCGGAAAAGGGGTGACAGGCTTGACTCTAAATTGAATTGATTGGGCGCTTACACGGTGATTGGATTAGATCAAAGGGGCTTGACACGTGGGGTAATTAATGGCTTCAGTTTAGGTCCTAGTTCAATTAATTAGAAGAGAGTAGGTTCACTTTGTTCTCCACTAATCGCTAGGGTTAATTGGGTCAAACAGGAGTCGTGACAAGGTGATCCTTAATCGAGAACTAATCAAATAATGTACACATTACAGTAGTATAGGGTTAAAGTGGTACAAGAATGGTCACAATCAATCAATCAATCAATCTCTAACAAAATTAGTTTGGAAATATGCAATAATGTGGTTAATAATAATTTACACGAGCTTTAAATAAAGTGAGTGGTAATTAAGACATCGTAAGGAGCCAAGGAGACACATATTTATACGAGAGTGGTTACAATACATATATACAACACTTTTCGGAGACTAATGATGGACAATAATATGGTTTTAAGAAAAATTATAACTAATAATGGAAAATGACATTGGTTTAAAAAATATATGGATTGGAATTCAATTAAGAGTAAACTCAGACCTAAAAATAACCATGATGAGTTTACGTGAAAAAGTCCGACAGGTCTCTGCCTGGCACGGGCTCGGTTAGGGATTAGGGGAGTGAATTAGCGTAAACTAAGACAAAATGCACAGGCCGAGGTTTCGAAACTGTTTGGGACAATAAACACGCCTGTTTAGGGTCTTCGAGGGTTATTTTTAGGTCAGGTATATCTTTTTTTCTATAATTTTAAGGCTTGCTGGAGGGTTTAATCTTTTGTCGGGACTCTTCTAGATGATTTTTTGATAGTGAACGGATCTGTGTGTTTAGTGGAGAAGCTGAAGCGATTCGGGACTACAAATGCGGGTTTAACTAACTTCGAACGAGTGTCTGGTAATCGGGGTCTACTAGGGGGCGCTGTCTTGGGTTTCTGTATAGTCTTATTTCTCTTAGAAGGGGAAGCAACCCGGGTAGGGGGCGCTTTAACTTTCTTACTCGGAGTTCTGAGAGTTGTCACTCGGATGGGTTGAGCAGATTTTCCGGTAGATGACGCTACTGAAACTGGTTTCACAGAGAAGTTCATAGGGGGCGATACAGGATTTACGGGTCGCGGTGATCTTTTGCGGGGCTGGCGTTGTGGCTTAGGTGATGGCGGTACTGGCGTTAGTGTAACCGGACTCGTCGGAATGACTGGCGTCGGAGACTGAGGTGGGGTGGGTAACGCAGATGGTAGATACTCCAAAAAAGTATCAATAGTTTCCTGTCTAAGCCGCTTGCCATAGTTTTTCTTGGCCCATGCAAGAGCCCGGTGACCCATATCCATGACTTCATCTCCCGTATGATTATAGTGGAAGTCAACAACATTTTCTAGCGACCAAGTTAATTCATTCTCATAATGTTCATGTAGTTCGTATCTAATATGAGCTGCCCAAGCTGAGTTGATTTCATGGATTTTACTGACTATTGTAGGATTTGAGCGGGCCGGTCTAATAAATCTATTTAGTTCGTTCTCTTTCTTTTTGAAGCAGGTTGATGGTTCCGCGAGATTTGCCAAATGATGGAGACACTGGATGTACTGATAAAAGGCCCTAGTGATGAGTCGCCGGCTGTGTTCTTGTGGATGACCCGGGGACTCCATTTTAGCATGAAAAGAAATAGAAACACAGTTAGAATTGTGCTTAATAGGTATATGGTGAGAAAATTGGCGTGTTATTTGCCTTGGTTTATACAGAAAACTCCACCTTCAACAGTAAACTAGTAGACTACGGAGCTAGATAGATAAAAGACAGACACAGTGAAAATTTTAGATGTATGAAATTATCACAGATGATTTTATTTAAGTGTGATAATATTTAAATGAAGAGTTACAAGACAAATTCAACAAGCAATAAAACAAGATAAACAAAACAAAAACTTACAAATAAAAGGGCTCCTTAAATCCTCGACGCGTTTCGATACAGTGATCTTCTTCAAGAGGAAACGATGTCTAATTAGAAC
Organism: Patella caerulea; assembly: GCA_036850965.1. Taxonomy (NCBI): domain Eukaryota; kingdom Metazoa; phylum Mollusca; class Gastropoda; family Patellidae; genus Patella; species Patella caerulea. The sequence continues at coordinate 13,568 of JAZGQO010000038.1, read as the reverse complement.
AGGGGAATTAGGGTTTATATATGCCCGGAAAAGGGGTGACAGGCTTGACTCTAAATTGAATTGATTGGGCGCTTACACGGTGATTGGATTAGATCAAAGGGGCTTGACACGTGGGGTAATTAATGGCTTCAGTTTAGGTCCTAGTTCAATTAATTAGAAGAGAGTAGGTTCACTTTGTTCTCCACTAATCGCTAGGGTTAATTGGGTCAAACAGGAGTCGTGACAAGGTGATCCTTAATCGAGAACTAATCAAATAATGTACACATTACAGTAGTATAGGGTTAAAGTGGTACAAGAATGGTCACAATCAATCAATCAATCAATCTCTAACAAAATTAGTTTGGAAATATGCAATAATGTGGTTAATAATAATTTACACGAGCTTTAAATAAAGTGAGTGGTAATTAAGACATCGTAAGGAGCCAAGGAGACACATATTTATACGAGAGTGGTTACAATACATATATACAACACTTTTCGGAGACTAATGATGGACAATAATATGGTTTTAAGAAAAATTATAACTAATAATGGAAAATGACATTGGTTTAAAAAATATATGGATTGGAATTCAATTAAGAGTAAACTCAGACCTAAAAATAACCATGATGAGTTTACGTGAAAAAGTCCGACAGGTCTCTGCCTGGCACGGGCTCGGTTAGGGATTAGGGGAGTGAATTAGCGTAAACTAAGACAAAATGCACAGGCCGAGGTTTCGAAACTGTTTGGGACAATAAACACGCCTGTTTAGGGTCTTCGAGGGTTATTTTTAGGTCAGGTATATCTTTTTTTCTATAATTTTAAGGCTTGCTGGAGGGTTTAATCTTTTGTCGGGACTCTTCTAGATGATTTTTTGATAGTGAACGGATCTGTGTGTTTAGTGGAGAAGCTGAAGCGATTCGGGACTACAAATGCGGGTTTAACTAACTTCGAACGAGTGTCTGGTAATCGGGGTCTACTAGGGGGCGCTGTCTTGGGTTTCTGTATAGTCTTATTTCTCTTAGAAGGGGAAGCAACCCGGGTAGGGGGCGCTTTAACTTTCTTACTCGGAGTTCTGAGAGTTGTCACTCGGATGGGTTGAGCAGATTTTCCGGTAGATGACGCTACTGAAACTGGTTTCACAGAGAAGTTCATAGGGGGCGATACAGGATTTACGGGTCGCGGTGATCTTTTGCGGGGCTGGCGTTGTGGCTTAGGTGATGGCGGTACTGGCGTTAGTGTAACCGGACTCGTCGGAATGACTGGCGTCGGAGACTGAGGTGGGGTGGGTAACGCAGATGGTAGATACTCCAAAAAAGTATCAATAGTTTCCTGTCTAAGCCGCTTGCCATAGTTTTTCTTGGCCCATGCAAGAGCCCGGTGACCCATATCCATGACTTCATCTCCCGTATGATTATAGTGGAAGTCAACAACATTTTCTAGCGACCAAGTTAATTCATTCTCATAATGTTCATGTAGTTCGTATCTAATATGAGCTGCCCAAGCTGAGTTGATTTCATGGATTTTACTGACTATTGTAGGATTTGAGCGGGCCGGTCTAATAAATCTATTTAGTTCGTTCTCTTTCTTTTTGAAGCAGGTTGATGGTTCCGCGAGATTTGCCAAATGATGGAGACACTGGATGTACTGATAAAAGGCCCTAGTGATGAGTCGCCGGCTGTGTTCTTGTGGATGACCCGGGGACTCCATTTTAGCATGAAAAGAAATAGAAACACAGTTAGAATTGTGCTTAATAGGTATATGGTGAGAAAATTGGCGTGTTATTTGCCTTGGTTTATACAGAAAACTCCACCTTCAACAGTAAACTAGTAGACTACGGAGCTAGATAGATAAAAGACAGACACAGTGAAAATTTTAGATGTATGAAATTATCACAGATGATTTTATTTAAGTGTGATAATATTTAAATGAAGAGTTACAAGACAAATTCAACAAGCAATAAAACAAGATAAACAAAACAAAAACTTACAAATAAAAGGGCTCCTTAAATCCTCGACGCGTTTCGATACAGTGATCTTCTTCAAGAGGAAACGATGTCTAATTAGAACAGGGGAATTAGGGTTTATATATGCCCGGAAAAGGGGTGACAGGCTTGACTCTAAATTGAATTGATTGGGCGCTTACACGGTGATTGGATTAGATCAAAGGGGCTTGACACGTGGGGTAATTAATGGCTTCAGTTTAGGTCCTAGTTCAATTAATTAGAAGAGAGTAGGTTCACTTTGTTCTCCACTAATCGCTAGGGTTAATTGGGTCAAACAGGAGTCGTGACAAGGTGATCCTTAATCGAGAACTAATCAAATAATGTACACATTACAGTAGTATAGGGTTAAAGTGGTACAAGAATGGTCACAATCAATCAATCAATCAATCTCTAACAAAATTAGTTTGGAAATATGCAATAATGTGGTTAATAATAATTTACACGAGCTTTAAATAAAGTGAGTGGTAATTAAGACATCGTAAGGAGCCAAGGAGACACATATTTATACGAGAGTGGTTACAATACATATATACAACACTTTTCGGAGACTAATGATGGACAATAATATGGTTTTAAGAAAAATTATAACTAATAATGGAAAATGACATTGGTTTAAAAAATATATGGATTGGAATTCAATTAAGAGTAAACTCAGACCTAAAAATAACCATGATGAGTTTACGTGAAAAAGTCCGACAGGTCTCTGCCTGGCACGGGCTCGGTTAGGGATTAGGGGAGTGAATTAGCGTAAACTAAGACAAAATGCACAGGCCGAGGTTTCGAAACTGTTTGGGACAATAAACACGCCTGTTTAGGGTCTTCGAGGGTTATTTTTAGGTCAGGTATATCTTTTTTTCTATAATTTTAAGGCTTGCTGGAGGGTTTAATCTTTTGTCGGGACTCTTCTAGATGATTTTTTGATAGTGAACGGATCTGTGTGTTTAGTGGAGAAGCTGAAGCGATTCGGGACTACAAATGCGGGTTTAACTAACTTCGAACGAGTGTCTGGTAATCGGGGTCTACTAGGGGGCGCTGTCTTGGGTTTCTGTATAGTCTTATTTCTCTTAGAAGGGGAAGCAACCCGGGTAGGGGGCGCTTTAACTTTCTTACTCGGAGTTCTGAGAGTTGTCACTCGGATGGGTTGAGCAGATTTTCCGGTAGATGACGCTACTGAAACTGGTTTCACAGAGAAGTTCATAGGGGGCGATACAGGATTTACGGGTCGCGGTGATCTTTTGCGGGGCTGGCGTTGTGGCTTAGGTGATGGCGGTACTGGCGTTAGTGTAACCGGACTCGTCGGAATGACTGGCGTCGGAGACTGAGGTGGGGTGGGTAACGCAGATGGTAGATACTCCAAAAAAGTATCAATAGTTTCCTGTCTAAGCCGCTTGCCATAGTTTTTCTTGGCCCATGCAAGAGCCCGGTGACCCATATCCATGACTTCATCTCCCGTATGATTATAGTGGAAGTCAACAACATTTTCTAGCGACCAAGTTAATTCATTCTCATAATGTTCATGTAGTTCGTATCTAATATGAGCTGCCCAAGCTGAGTTGATTTCATGGATTTTACTGACTATTGTAGGATTTGAGCGGGCCGGTCTAATAAATCTATTTAGTTCGTTCTCTTTCTTTTTGAAGCAGGTTGATGGTTCCGCGAGATTTGCCAAATGATGGAGACACTGGATGTACTGATAAAAGGCCCTAGTGATGAGTCGCCGGCTGTGTTCTTGTGGATGACCCGGGGACTCCATTTTAGCATGAAAAGAAATAGAAACACAGTTAGAATTGTGCTTAATAGGTATATGGTGAGAAAATTGGCGTGTTATTTGCCTTGGTTTATACAGAAAACTCCACCTTCAACAGTAAACTAGTAGACTACGGAGCTAGATAGATAAAAGACAGACACAGTGAAAATTTTAGATGTATGAAATTATCACAGATGATTTTATTTAAGTGTGATAATATTTAAATGAAGAGTTACAAGACAAATTCAACAAGCAATAAAACAAGATAAACAAAACAAAAACTTACAAATAAAAGGGCTCCTTAAATCCTCGACGCGTTTCGATACAGTGATCTTCTTCAAGAGGAAACGATGTCTAATTAGAACAGGGGAATTAGGGTTTATATATGCCCGGAAAAGGGGTGACAGGCTTGACTCTAAATTGAATTGATTGGGCGCTTACACGGTGATTGGATTAGATCAAAGGGGCTTGACACGTGGGGTAATTAATGGCTTCAGTTTAGGTCCTAGTTCAATTAATTAGAAGAGAGTAGGTTCACTTTGTTCTCCACTAATCGCTAGGGTTAATTGGGTCAAACAGGAGTCGTGACAAGGTGATCCTTAATCGAGAACTAATCAAATAATGTACACATTACAGTAGTATAGGGTTAAAGTGGTACAAGAATGGTCACAATCAATCAATCAATCAATCTCTAACAAAATTAGTTTGGAAATATGCAATAATGTGGTTAATAATAATTTACACGAGCTTTAAATAAAGTGAGTGGTAATTAAGACATCGTAAGGAGCCAAGGAGACACATATTTATACGAGAGTGGTTACAATACATATATACAACACTTTTCGGAGACTAATGATGGACAATAATATGGTTTTAAGAAAAATTATAACTAATAATGGAAAATGACATTGGTTTAAAAAATATATGGATTGGAATTCAATTAAGAGTAAACTCAGACCTAAAAATAACCATGATGAGTTTACGTGAAAAAGTCCGACAGGTCTCTGCCTGGCACGGGCTCGGTTAGGGATTAGGGGAGTGAATTAGCGTAAACTAAGACAAAATGCACAGGCCGAGGTTTCGAAACTGTTTGGGACAATAAACACGCCTGTTTAGGGTCTTCGAGGGTTATTTTTAGGTCAGGTATATCTTTTTTTCTATAATTTTAAGGCTTGCTGGAGGGTTTAATCTTTTGTCGGGACTCTTCTAGATGATTTTTTGATAGTGAACGGATCTGTGTGTTTAGTGGAGAAGCTGAAGCGATTCGGGACTACAAATGCGGGTTTAACTAACTTCGAACGAGTGTCTGGTAATCGGGGTCTACTAGGGGGCGCTGTCTTGGGTTTCTGTATAGTCTTATTTCTCTTAGAAGGGGAAGCAACCCGGGTAGGGGGCGCTTTAACTTTCTTACTCGGAGTTCTGAGAGTTGTCACTCGGATGGGTTGAGCAGATTTTCCGGTAGATGACGCTACTGAAACTGGTTTCACAGAGAAGTTCATAGGGGGCGATACAGGATTTACGGGTCGCGGTGATCTTTTGCGGGGCTGGCGTTGTGGCTTAGGTGATGGCGGTACTGGCGTTAGTGTAACCGGACTCGTCGGAATGACTGGCGTCGGAGACTGAGGTGGGGTGGGTAACGCAGATGGTAGATACTCCAAAAAAGTATCAATAGTTTCCTGTCTAAGCCGCTTGCCATAGTTTTTCTTGGCCCATGCAAGAGCCCGGTGACCCATATCCATGACTTCATCTCCCGTATGATTATAGTGGAAGTCAACAACATTTTCTAGCGACCAAGTTAATTCATTCTCATAATGTTCATGTAGTTCGTATCTAATATGAGCTGCCCAAGCTGAGTTGATTTCATGGATTTTACTGACTATTGTAGGATTTGAGCGGGCCGGTCTAATAAATCTATTTAGTTCGTTCTCTTTCTTTTTGAAGCAGGTTGATGGTTCCGCGAGATTTGCCAAATGATGGAGACACTGGATGTACTGATAAAAGGCCCTAGTGATGAGTCGCCGGCTGTGTTCTTGTGGATGACCCGGGGACTCCATTTTAGCATGAAAAGAAATAGAAACACAGTTAGAATTGTGCTTAATAGGTATATGGTGAGAAAATTGGCGTGTTATTTGCCTTGGTTTATACAGAAAACTCCACCTTCAACAGTAAACTAGTAGACTACGGAGCTAGATAGATAAAAGACAGACACAGTGAAAATTTTAGATGTATGAAATTATCACAGATGATTTTATTTAAGTGTGATAATATTTAAATGAAGAGTTACAAGACAAATTCAACAAGCAATAAAACAAGATAAACAAAACAAAAACTTACAAATAAAAGGGCTCCTTAAATCCTCGACGCGTTTCGATACAGTGATCTTCTTCAAGAGGAAACGATGTCTAATTAGAACAGGGGAATTAGGGTTTATATATGCCCGGAAAAGGGGTGACAGGCTTGACTCTAAATTGAATTGATTGGGCGCTTACACGGTGATTGGATTAGATCAAAGGGGCTTGACACGTGGGGTAATTAATGGCTTCAGTTTAGGTCCTAGTTCAATTAATTAGAAGAGAGTAGGTTCACTTTGTTCTCCACTAATCGCTAGGGTTAATTGGGTCAAACAGGAGTCGTGACAAGGTGATCCTTAATCGAGAACTAATCAAATAATGTACACATTACAGTAGTATAGGGTTAAAGTGGTACAAGAATGGTCACAATCAATCAATCAATCAATCTCTAACAAAATTAGTTTGGAAATATGCAATAATGTGGTTAATAATAATTTACACGAGCTTTAAATAAAGTGAGTGGTAATTAAGACATCGTAAGGAGCCAAGGAGACACATATTTATACGAGAGTGGTTACAATACATATATACAACACTTTTCGGAGACTAATGATGGACAATAATATGGTTTTAAGAAAAATTATAACTAATAATGGAAAATGACATTGGTTTAAAAAATATATGGATTGGAATTCAATTAAGAGTAAACTCAGACCTAAAAATAACCATGATGAGTTTACGTGAAAAAGTCCGACAGGTCTCTGCCTGGCACGGGCTCGGTTAGGGATTAGGGGAGTGAATTAGCGTAAACTAAGACAAAATGCACAGGCCGAGGTTTCGAAACTGTTTGGGACAATAAACACGCCTGTTTAGGGTCTTCGAGGGTTATTTTTAGGTCAGGTATATCTTTTTTTCTATAATTTTAAGGCTTGCTGGAGGGTTTAATCTTTTGTCGGGACTCTTCTAGATGATTTTTTGATAGTGAACGGATCTGTGTGTTTAGTGGAGAAGCTGAAGCGATTCGGGACTACAAATGCGGGTTTAACTAACTTCGAACGAGTGTCTGGTAATCGGGGTCTACTAGGGGGCGCTGTCTTGGGTTTCTGTATAGTCTTATTTCTCTTAGAAGGGGAAGCAACCCGGGTAGGGGGCGCTTTAACTTTCTTACTCGGAGTTCTGAGAGTTGTCACTCGGATGGGTTGAGCAGATTTTCCGGTAGATGACGCTACTGAAACTGGTTTCACAGAGAAGTTCATAGGGGGCGATACAGGATTTACGGGTCGCGGTGATCTTTTGCGGGGCTGGCGTTGTGGCTTAGGTGATGGCGGTACTGGCGTTAGTGTAACCGGACTCGTCGGAATGACTGGCGTCGGAGACTGAGGTGGGGTGGGTAACGCAGATGGTAGATACTCCAAAAAAGTATCAATAGTTTCCTGTCTAAGCCGCTTGCCATAGTTTTTCTTGGCCCATGCAAGAGCCCGGTGACCCATATCCATGACTTCATCTCCCGTATGATTATAGTGGAAGTCAACAACATTTTCTAGCGACCAAGTTAATTCATTCTCATAATGTTCATGTAGTTCGTATCTAATATGAGCTGCCCAAGCTGAGTTGATTTCATGGATTTTACTGACTATTGTAGGATTTGAGCGGGCCGGTCTAATAAATCTATTTAGTTCGTTCTCTTTCTTTTTGAAGCAGGTTGATGGTTCCGCGAGATTTGCCAAATGATGGAGACACTGGATGTACTGATAAAAGGCCCTAGTGATGAGTCGCCGGCTGTGTTCTTGTGGATGACCCGGGGACTCCATTTTAGCATGAAAAGAAATAGAAACACAGTTAGAATTGTGCTTAATAGGTATATGGTGAGAAAATTGGCGTGTTATTTGCCTTGGTTTATACAGAAAACTCCACCTTCAACAGTAAACTAGTAGACTACGGAGCTAGATAGATAAAAGACAGACACAGTGAAAATTTTAGATGTATGAAATTATCACAGATGATTTTATTTAAGTGTGATAATATTTAAATGAAGAGTTACAAGACAAATTCAACAAGCAATAAAACAAGATAAACAAAACAAAAACTTACAAATAAAAGGGCTCCTTAAATCCTCGACGCGTTTCGATACAGTGATCTTCTTCAAGAGGAAACGATGTCTAATTAGAACAGGGGAATTAGGGTTTATATATGCCCGGAAAAGGGGTGACAGGCTTGACTCTAAATTGAATTGATTGGGCGCTTACACGGTGATTGGATTAGATCAAAGGGGCTTGACACGTGGGGTAATTAATGGCTTCAGTTTAGGTCCTAGTTCAATTAATTAGAAGAGAGTAGGTTCACTTTGTTCTCCACTAATCGCTAGGGTTAATTGGGTCAAACAGGAGTCGTGACAAGGTGATCCTTAATCGAGAACTAATCAAATAATGTACACATTACAGTAGTATAGGGTTAAAGTGGTACAAGAATGGTCACAATCAATCAATCAATCAATCTCTAACAAAATTAGTTTGGAAATATGCAATAATGTGGTTAATAATAATTTACACGAGCTTTAAATAAAGTGAGTGGTAATTAAGACATCGTAAGGAGCCAAGGAGACACATATTTATACGAGAGTGGTTACAATACATATATACAACACTTTTCGGAGACTAATGATGGACAATAATATGGTTTTAAGAAAAATTATAACTAATAATGGAAAATGACATTGGTTTAAAAAATATATGGATTGGAATTCAATTAAGAGTAAACTCAGACCTAAAAATAACCATGATGAGTTTACGTGAAAAAGTCCGACAGGTCTCTGCCTGGCACGGGCTCGGTTAGGGATTAGGGGAGTGAATTAGCGTAAACTAAGACAAAATGCACAGGCCGAGGTTTCGAAACTGTTTGGGACAATAAACACGCCTGTTTAGGGTCTTCGAGGGTTATTTTTAGGTCAGGTATATCTTTTTTTCTATAATTTTAAGGCTTGCTGGAGGGTTTAATCTTTTGTCGGGACTCTTCTAGATGATTTTTTGATAGTGAACGGATCTGTGTGTTTAGTGGAGAAGCTGAAGCGATTCGGGACTACAAATGCGGGTTTAACTAACTTCGAACGAGTGTCTGGTAATCGGGGTCTACTAGGGGGCGCTGTCTTGGGTTTCTGTATAGTCTTATTTCTCTTAGAAGGGGAAGCAACCCGGGTAGGGGGCGCTTTAACTTTCTTACTCGGAGTTCTGAGAGTTGTCACTCGGATGGGTTGAGCAGATTTTCCGGTAGATGACGCTACTGAAACTGGTTTCACAGAGAAGTTCATAGGGGGCGATACAGGATTTACGGGTCGCGGTGATCTTTTGCGGGGCTGGCGTTGTGGCTTAGGTGATGGCGGTACTGGCGTTAGTGTAACCGGACTCGTCGGAATGACTGGCGTCGGAGACTGAGGTGGGGTGGGTAACGCAGATGGTAGATACTCCAAAAAAGTATCAATAGTTTCCTGTCTAAGCCGCTTGCCATAGTTTTTCTTGGCCCATGCAAGAGCCCGGTGACCCATATCCATGACTTCATCTCCCGTATGATTATAGTGGAAGTCAACAACATTTTCTAGCGACCAAGTTAATTCATTCTCATAATGTTCATGTAGTTCGTATCTAATATGAGCTGCCCAAGCTGAGTTGATTTCATGGATTTTACTGACTATTGTAGGATTTGAGCGGGCCGGTCTAATAAATCTATTTAGTTCGTTCTCTTTCTTTTTGAAGCAGGTTGATGGTTCCGCGAGATTTGCCAAATGATGGAGACACTGGATGTACTGATAAAAGGCCCTAGTGATGAGTCGCCGGCTGTGTTCTTGTGGATGACCCGGGGACTCCATTTTAGCATGAAAAGAAATAGAAACACAGTTAGAATTGTGCTTAATAGGTATATGGTGAGAAAATTGGCGTGTTATTTGCCTTGGTTTATACAGAAAACTCCACCTTCAACAGTAAACTAGTAGACTACGGAGCTAGATAGATAAAAGACAGACACAGTGAAAATTTTAGATGTATGAAATTATCACAGATGATTTTATTTAAGTGTGATAATATTTAAATGAAGAGTTACAAGACAAATTCAACAAGCAATAAAACAAGATAAACAAAACAAAAACTTACAAATAAAAGGGCTCCTTAAATCCTCGACGCGTTTCGATACAGTGATCTTCTTCAAGAGGAAACGATGTCTAATTAGAACAGGGGAATTAGGGTTTATATATGCCCGGAAAAGGGGTGACAGGCTTGACTCTAAATTGAATTGATTGGGCGCTTACACGGTGATTGGATTAGATCAAAGGGGCTTGACACGTGGGGTAATTAATGGCTTCAGTTTAGGTCCTAGTTCAATTAATTAGAAGAGAGTAGGTTCACTTTGTTCTCCACTAATCGCTAGGGTTAATTGGGTCAAACAGGAGTCGTGACAAGGTGATCCTTAATCGAGAACTAATCAAATAATGTACACATTACAGTAGTATAGGGTTAAAGTGGTACAAGAATGGTCACAATCAATCAATCAATCAATCTCTAACAAAATTAGTTTGGAAATATGCAATAATGTGGTTAATAATAATTTACACGAGCTTTAAATAAAGTGAGTGGTAATTAAGACATCGTAAGGAGCCAAGGAGACACATATTTATACGAGAGTGGTTACAATACATATATACAACACTTTTCGGAGACTAATGATGGACAATAATATGGTTTTAAGAAAAATTATAACTAATAATGGAAAATGACATTGGTTTAAAAAATATATGGATTGGAATTCAATTAAGAGTAAACTCAGACCTAAAAATAACCATGATGAGTTTACGTGAAAAAGTCCGACAGGTCTCTGCCTGGCACGGGCTCGGTTAGGGATTAGGGGAGTGAATTAGCGTAAACTAAGACAAAATGCACAGGCCGAGGTTTCGAAACTGTTTGGGACAATAAACACGCCTGTTTAGGGTCTTCGAGGGTTATTTTTAGGTCAGGTATATCTTTTTTTCTATAATTTTAAGGCTTGCTGGAGGGTTTAATCTTTTGTCGGGACTCTTCTAGATGATTTTTTGATAGTGAACGGATCTGTGTGTTTAGTGGAGAAGCTGAAGCGATTCGGGACTACAAATGCGGGTTTAACTAACTTCGAACGAGTGTCTGGTAATCGGGGTCTACTAGGGGGCGCTGTCTTGGGTTTCTGTATAGTCTTATTTCTCTTAGAAGGGGAAGCAACCCGGGTAGGGGGCGCTTTAACTTTCTTACTCGGAGTTCTGAGAGTTGTCACTCGGATGGGTTGAGCAGATTTTCCGGTAGATGACGCTACTGAAACTGGTTTCACAGAGAAGTTCATAGGGGGCGATACAGGATTTACGGGTCGCGGTGATCTTTTGCGGGGCTGGCGTTGTGGCTTAGGTGATGGCGGTACTGGCGTTAGTGTAACCGGACTCGTCGGAATGACTGGCGTCGGAGACTGAGGTGGGGTGGGTAACGCAGATGGTAGATACTCCAAAAAAGTATCAATAGTTTCCTGTCTAAGCCGCTTGCCATAGTTTTTCTTGGCCCATGCAAGAGCCCGGTGACCCATATCCATGACTTCATCTCCCGTATGATTATAGTGGAAGTCAACAACATTTTCTAGCGACCAAGTTAATTCATTCTCATAATGTTCATGTAGTTCGTATCTAATATGAGCTGCCCAAGCTGAGTTGATTTCATGGATTTTACTGACTATTGTAGGATTTGAGCGGGCCGGTCTAATAAATCTATTTAGTTCGTTCTCTTTCTTTTTGAAGCAGGTTGATGGTTCCGCGAGATTTGCCAAATGATGGAGACACTGGATGTACTGATAAAAGGCCCTAGTGATGAGTCGCCGGCTGTGTTCTTGTGGATGACCCGGGGACTCCATTTTAGCATGAAAAGAAATAGAAACACAGTTAGAATTGTGCTTAATAGGTATATGGTGAGAAAATTGGCGTGTTATTTGCCTTGGTTTATACAGAAAACTCCACCTTCAACAGTAAACTAGTAGACTACGGAGCTAGATAGATAAAAGACAGACACAGTGAAAATTTTAGATGTATGAAATTATCACAGATGATTTTATTTAAGTGTGATAATATTTAAATGAAGAGTTACAAGACAAATTCAACAAGCAATAAAACAAGATAAACAAAACAAAAACTTACAAATAAAAGGGCTCCTTAAATCCTCGACGCGTTTCGATACAGTGATCTTCTTCAAGAGGAAACGATGTCTAATTAGAACAGGGGAATTAGGGTTTATATATGCCCGGAAAAGGGGTGACAGGCTTGACTCTAAATTGAATTGATTGGGCGCTTACACGGTGATTGGATTAGATCAAAGGGGCTTGACACGTGGGGTAATTAATGGCTTCAGTTTAGGTCCTAGTTCAATTAATTAGAAGAGAGTAGGTTCACTTTGTTCTCCACTAATCGCTAGGGTTAATTGGGTCAAACAGGAGTCGTGACAAGGTGATCCTTAATCGAGAACTAATCAAATAATGTACACATTACAGTAGTATAGGGTTAAAGTGGTACAAGAATGGTCACAATCAATCAATCAATCAATCTCTAACAAAATTAGTTTGGAAATATGCAATAATGTGGTTAATAATAATTTACACGAGCTTTAAATAAAGTGAGTGGTAATTAAGACATCGTAAGGAGCCAAGGAGACACATATTTATACGAGAGTGGTTACAATACATATATACAACACTTTTCGGAGACTAATGATGGACAATAATATGGTTTTAAGAAAAATTATAACTAATAATGGAAAATGACATTGGTTTAAAAAATATATGGATTGGAATTCAATTAAGAGTAAACTCAGACCTAAAAATAACCATGATGAGTTTACGTGAAAAAGTCCGACAGGTCTCTGCCTGGCACGGGCTCGGTTAGGGATTAGGGGAGTGAATTAGCGTAAACTAAGACAAAATGCACAGGCCGAGGTTTCGAAACTGTTTGGGACAATAAACACGCCTGTTTAGGGTCTTCGAGGGTTATTTTTAGGTCAGGTATATCTTTTTTTCTATAATTTTAAGGCTTGCTGGAGGGTTTAATCTTTTGTCGGGACTCTTCTAGATGATTTTTTGATAGTGAACGGATCTGTGTGTTTAGTGGAGAAGCTGAAGCGATTCGGGACTACAAATGCGGGTTTAACTAACTTCGAACGAGTGTCTGGTAATCGGGGTCTACTAGGGGGCGCTGTCTTGGGTTTCTGTATAGTCTTATTTCTCTTAGAAGGGGAAGCAACCCGGGTAGGGGGCGCTTTAACTTTCTTACTCGGAGTTCTGAGAGTTGTCACTCGGATGGGTTGAGCAGATTTTCCGGTAGATGACGCTACTGAAACTGGTTTCACAGAGAAGTTCATAGGGGGCGATACAGGATTTACGGGTCGCGGTGATCTTTTGCGGGGCTGGCGTTGTGGCTTAGGTGATGGCGGTACTGGCGTTAGTGTAACCGGACTCGTCGGAATGACTGGCGTCGGAGACTGAGGTGGGGTGGGTAACGCAGATG
>JAZGQO010000037.1:0-32330 GCA_036850965.1 Patella caerulea | reverse complement strand
AGAAGAATTGCAAAGGCAGAAAAGGCGAAGGAAACAAATGACAATGGCCAGAAAAATGTCAATGTGTTTTCTTGGCAGAAAGAATTGGATAAGAAAAGTCCTTTTTTTTTTGATTTACAGAAGACTGTGACCTGTTATCCGGAAAGGCTAACTAAAAAAGATTATGCGATGTTTAAACATGACTTTATGTCACATTAGGTTCGGTGACATGTGGGATTATAAAAATTACATAGTTGTACAGAAGCCAATGGAATAACGACAGTGGCCATTAAAATGGCAGTGTGTTTTCTTGGCAGATAGAACTGAAGGAATTGTGCAGGTTGAGAATGAAAAAAAAAAGAGAAGAAATGTTGCCTTATCACCACAAATAACAGGGTTTTTTCGCATTAAGCAGTGGTATATATTTTTTGACAAGCGAACGGCGATAGCCGTGAAGCTCTGTCATATTATTTAGAAGAAATGAATCCGACTTAAATGCTAAAACTTCCTATCCCTGGCCAATATGAATGCGAAAGTTGTTGAGTGTTTAACACCTGGAAACGTCAGTGTTTGTGTCGTGTTCGTGTGTCAATTTATTTTTTTATCGGAGAACACCCCTTGTCCCGGCGGAAATTACAAATGGAGCAATGAGGGCAAGGGTAGGACTTTTATTATGTGAAAATGCAACTCCCAGTTGCAACTCAGTACGTTCCTTTTTTATTATTATTATCAATTTGTTAACTTAATTATTGATTTTCATAATATTCTACTAAATATATTCACAAACAACACTTGGGTCGTCCTTTGATTTAAAGTTTGAATTTATGATGTATATTGTTTTAAAATCTATTGGAATTGAGAACTCGTCCATCAACCCGACGTTGTAGTTTGTTCATGGAAAATTTGTATTTGCGCGAACTCGGATAGGTATTGAGGAGAAAAATAATGCAGAAATGAATGATTTATATTTTGAAATATTATTGGAAGTTTAGAACTTGTACATCAACCAGGAGTGTTTGTTCTTAACAAAAATTGTAGTTGCGTCAACTTGTATAGGTATTGAGGAGGAAAAAGCTTGGGGATCGGTTCTAAACAGGTGTAGCCCAACTTAAAGGTACACCCCAAGGTATACATCTTTGCATTTTCTAGCATTTGGGTTGGATTTCAGGGCTAGGTAAAAAGAAAGAAAACAAGGTTGAGCCAGTTCAAAACGGGTGCGCCCCTATGAAACAATTGTGTGTAAGGGTGTACCCGTGCGAGTTAATAAAGGGCTATAAATTAGCGTAGGTATTGTGGAACAAAACGATTTTGAACTAGTTCAAAACGGGTTTACCCTTTGACAACTTTGCGTGTAAGGGTGTACCCTAGTGATTTAACAAAGGGCTGTAATTTAGCGTAGGTATTGTGGAACAAAACGATTTTGAACTAGTTCAAAACGGGTTTACCCTTTGACAACTTTGCGTGTAAGGGTGTACCCTAGCGATTTAACAAAGGGCTGTAATTTAGCCTAGGTATTGTGGAACAAAACGATTTTGAACTAGTTCAAAACGGGTTTACCCTTTTAAAAGCTTGTGTGAAAGGGTGTACCCGTGCGATTTAACAAAGGGCTATAATTTAGCGTAGGTATTGTGGAACAAAACGATTTTGAACTAGTTCAAAACGGGTTTATCCTTTGACAACTTTGCGTGTAAGGGTGTACCCTAGCGATTTAACAAAGGGCTGTAATTTAGCCTAGGTATTGTGGAACAAAACGATTTTGAACTAGTTCAAAACGGGTTTACCCTTTTAAAAGCTTGTGTGAAAGGGTGTACACGTGCGATTTAACAAAGGGCTATAATTTAGCGTAGGTATTGTGGAACAAAACGATTTTGAACTAGTTCAAAACGGGTTTACCCCTTGACAACTTTGCGTGTAAGGGTGTACCCTAGCGATTTAACAAAGGGCTGTAAATTAGCGTAGGTATTGTGGAACAAAACGATTTTGAACTAGTTCAAAACGGGGTTACCCTTTTAAAAGTTTGTGTGAAAGGGTGTACCCGTGCGATTTAACAAAGGGCTATAATTTAGCGTAGGTATTGTGGAACAAAACGATTTTGAACTAGTTCAAAACGGGGTTACCCTTTTAAAAGTTTGTGTGAAAGGGTGTACCCGTGCGATTTAACAAAGGGCTATAATTTAGCGTAGGTATTGTGGAACAAAACGATTTTGAACTAGTTCAAAACGGGGTTACCCTTTTAAAAGTTTGCGTGAAAGGGTGTACCGGTGCGATTTAACAAAGGGCTATAATTTAGCGTAGGTATTGTGGAACAAAACGATTTTGAACTAGTTCAAAACGGGTTTACCCTTTGACAACTTTGCGTGTAAGGGTGTACCCTAGCGATTTAACAAAGGGCTGTAATTTAGCGTAGGTATTGTGGAACAAAACGATTTTGAACTAGTTCAAAACGGGTTTATCCTTTGACAACTTTGCGTGTAAGGGTGTACCCTAGCGATTTAACAACGGGCTGTAATTTAGCGTAGGTATTGTGGAACAAAACGATTTTGAACTAGTTCAAAACGGGTTTACCCTTTCAAAACTTTGCGCGTAAGGGTGTACCCGGGCGAGTTAAGAAATGGATATAATTTAGCGTAGGGTTTGCGGAAGAAAACTATTTTGGACCAGTTCAAAACGGGTGGATCCTTATGAATTGGGTCCTATTTTTCGGTAGCTTTGTTTTGTTGTTTTTTTTTTGTAGACCCATCATTCCAAGTATACAAATTTTCAAAATTTCGAAAATGTTTCTTTAACATGGACACGTGTTCGTAATCAAAAGAAAATTATTGCAAACGCCAGAAAATGGTGTTAATGACATTATAAGACCAGAATGCCAATTTTAACTACTTACAAACCTCCTTTTGGAGACTAACCTGGGGTAAACATTGTGTATACATTTGGGTATACCTGTGAGAGGGCACGTGATTTGAAATCTATCACGTGACGACTCACATGATAAGATGGCGTCTGAATATGACGGATTAGTGGGAACAGGAAGACTAAATACGGAGAATTTGCTTGATATAATGGGTAATCACACATCAATTGCAGAATTTCTGCGAGACGAAGAGGTACGATTTTCTTTTCATGCCACGCATGCCACCGAGCTCGAGCAAGAGATCTTGATAGAGGGAGAGTTTGATTTCGATGGTGTTGTTGTGGATTTGAATTGTTTTTCTGCCATAAAGAGTCCTATATTCTATTTACTGTTAGACCACGAGAAAGTGGAATTTAATCAACCGGCCTATCATCTGCTAAAGAAGCACATTGGACTATCGACATTTAATGTTGCTGAAATAGAACGACTCAAGAGGACGCGAAGCTTTAACATTGGTTACACAAATGGTTGGCGAGTAACACTGACTTTAATGCCAACACGAGACGGAAAGGGAAATTGTTTTGAGACCGCGGAACGAGCTAAGAGTGCATTCCGTGAATATGTGAAACGACTTTGTTGTAAAATGATATATTTGCTTGAAAATCAACCACCCGCGGAATTGCGGAGACCTTCTCTGAGAAAAAATGCGAGTTTTCGCATCTCAAATATGAACGTGTTACCACAAGACCAGGAGTTTATTCTGAGTCTACTCGACAGGGCTGTTTTGGACACAGAATTGGAAGTGGGTACGGAGGTTTTAATATTTGCTTCTAAGTTTGGAATGAAAGACAAACAGCCTCTAACATTGTCGGGGATATTTTTTATGGATCAGGTTCGTTATATTTCTGTTCACACAGCCTGTACATTAAGTGCCGAGTATTGTAACACGCATATATTGTGGGCTAGGCACGGCTTATATGAAATCGTTGGGAGACGCGGTCGTTTTTTCGGATGCCTTGGGATACGCGAGGCAGCAAATTTTCAAAGTAATCTCGATGCGCGTGCAATGGACATCTCCGCAAATCTTCTAAATATAGCAAAGTATCCCGAAAACATGACATTTATTCAGTTGTATGCCGATACCCCGCACTTGCATACAGACTTATCCTTTCCAAATCCAGTATCAGGTTCGATTGCAACATGCGGTTTGTTACATCACAAAACAACCAAAGCATTGGGCAAGAGAGCTGAAACATATTTGAAAACTCTTGAAGATAACGCCAGAAAACTTGTTGGTTTAATTTCTAGTCGTGTTGAAATTGTTTCAATTGTTCCTGGAATCGGTGCCGCGAACACTTTTACAGCTGGAATGTTTTTCAATATTCCGAACCTTTGCAGACTGATGAAAGAACATTGTTTGGTTTTACCGTTTTCTGAAGGCGAAGGGGATCGTTCGTTTACACAGAAATTGCGGGATGTTGCTTTCTCGTTATGTAAGACACTGAGAGAGATATCAACCGACAATATACACGGGGGAGGCTACGTAGCCACATGGAAGTGTTTTCAACTAGAGCTGGCATTAGAGAGCTTTTTTTATGGGAAAACATTGGCCGAAATGAACGAAATATACAGCACAAACTTAGGACCAGGGATGAGTAATGAAAGAAGTCTGACCCTTCAACGTGGCTTTCTTGGACTCGATTTACCCAATGCATCCGCATTACCGACCTCTCCTCCACCATTATCCTTATGGACAAGGAATGAAAATCAAAAGAAGAGAATTAACCGAGTCTTTGGTCTCTCCGACCATCTTGAAAGCTGTGATGCCGAATTAGGGAGGCGACTGATAACAATTTTGCTGCTAGACTTGTACGACACGTCAATTCTACCGATCCACACATTAAAGATGAGAAATCCCCCAGCAAATGCAATTGTTAAAGGTAGCGTAGCACGGGAACATTTAGCAACATTGATAGTAGATAGGAGGTTGGGTAAGTACCCGTTTACTTTTGGAAGAGCTTTGGCCATAGCTGGAAGTAGAGGTCGTGATAATGAAACGGTCTTGCTGCGCGGTCTTGTTGAAATAGACATAAACTATTTCCCAGCTGTCAAGCTAAGGGATGTTCATGGCAACCCACGATTAACCTGGAACAAGCGTGATTACTGGGAAATAGTAAGGCCACACCAAGCCCTTTCAATTGCCGCCAAAGCCGGAGAAGTAAGCTCCGCAGTCGTTGTTGAGATGGTAAACAGAGGTCTTACATATGCACGGAATGTGGAAGCATACAAAGATACGGGAATGCCATGGTTAATGACCATCATAAATAGATTACAAGAACAAAGGTTAAGCCAAGCCCAGCTTATTAAAGTCTGTACCTTCCTGAGTTGCGTTGCGTTTCTCCAACAACATTTATATATTGACTATAATAAGCTTGGAAATTTGGAATTAGACTTGCCAATTTCGCAGCATAAAATGCGACAATTAGAGATCCAGTCACACAGACTTCTTTCAGGTCTAAATCGTGTCCGTATCTGGCGACTGAACGAGCGAATACCGATTAAATACCGATTTCCCTCTAAACACGTCGCTCCTAAATCAAACAGCGAAAAGGAAATAGTAGAGGAGGAGGAACCGCCAGACGAAGAGCAGCCTGAAATGATGGATGACGAAGACAACCAGCAAGATGTGCACCGAATTGCCGTAAGAACTGTTCCAAAAAATCACAGAGGGAGGTGGACTTGTCAAGAATTGGCTCTTTTGGAAATGGCGCTTCAACTTGATGGAGCTGATCTAAAATCCAGTTATCAAGCTTATGTGAAGTTTTGTTGCAATAAAGGAATTCCGTCTAGGGGCTTCGACGCATTTAAACACAAATCTTTAAGATTTAAGAGGGACAAAACGTAGCCTTGTAACACGGGACCGGGTTATAATTGTACATAATCATATTTCCAAATTTTTACAAATATTAATACAAATGTGCTTTAAATTTTCCCCTTTGAAATGCAGTAAAAATTAATGCATGCCAGTCTCCAAATGACCATGCGCAAAGTGCACAAGAACCACTTATTTTACCTGTGATACATGTATTTGCACATAATATGGCGTCCTAAATAAATGAGAATAAAGAAATATATAATTTACTATCCCTGTCTCGAATCACTGCAAACGTTGTCGGGGGTTTACCCTTAACACTCCAGCCACGAGAATGAAATGTGACCCCCCGCCAGGTGTCCCCGAAACAACCCGCCAAGTTTACCCCCGAGTCTACCCGACAAGAACCTCCCCTCCCCCGAAGTTTACTTCTCATTTACAGCCTCTTATCAATCCTGGAACCGAACACGAAACGAACTCCAAAGTGTCCCCGAGAAAAAACCGCACGTTGACCCCAAAGTTTACCGGTCATCGCGAATTCGACCCCAGACTACAATATACTAGTGTTAGTCATTTCGGGACTAAATTCGCTAGCGGGTGGGGTTGGGTGCTCTTTAGCAGAGGGAAGAAATCTGATGACCCGTAGAAAACCCACTTGACTCTATGACAGAGCTTGCGATCAAACGCGCACGCGTTAACCATTCGGTCACCCAACCCCCCAGGTTTTTATCGGAGAATATCCCTCGTTCTTGTCTCAAATTGAAAATAGAGCCATTGGGGATTCTTGTTTTTCGTGTAGGTCAGTATTCACTAAAATGGTTCTTTGTGGCTTTCGGTTAATTTTCTTCTTTTCTGGGTTAGGGTTAGGGTGGAATTGGTGACGAAAAAACAGTAGCAATTACGAATTTTGATGTGCTAAGAATAGCACCAAGGTATACCTGGAGTATACCAAGGTATACCTAGAGTATACCCGCGCCGTGTACACAGGGTATACACGAAGGCACAGAGTTTCAATCGGGAACTGCCTTTCATGTTTGCATGTTTTTCTATGCCCGAAATAATTTGTCAAGTTCTTTATTTTCTTTTATCAAAATTTCATTTCGTGTGTGTCTCAAACTCGTCTTCGGATATAGAGTTTCATATAGAGAGTGGTGATATTTTGATTTGCTAAGAATAACCCCGAGGTATACCTAGAGTATACCAAGGTAGACCTCGAGTATACCCGCGCGCGTGCCTTTGATCTTTGCATGTAGGTTAGGGTTAAAAGAAAATACGATGATAAATTTAAACGGTAGATAATCATTAAGAATATTAGTCTTATTTCAAATTAAAATTCGAAGTCGTTGAAAACAAACAAATTTGCATGGATTGTATAATTGTGGAAGAAATAAATAGCATAAACTTTATATGGAATATGTGAAAGAATGCAAGTTGATAGGAGTTTAAAACTTAAAGCACAAATGTCAGCTTCAATATTTATATGTAAAATGGCACCACCCAAGTAACAGGTTTTCCGCATCTCCCACAGGTATATTGAGCTCCAATAAGCAAGGAAATGAAATCAGAATGCAAATGTTGAGTGTTTGTAAATGCCATCATTTCAGTAACTAGTTTAGCCCTTTTCCAACCCAAGTTCTTGCCTCCATAGAAGAGGACACACAAACGCATACAGTGTGAATGTGATGTTTGTAGTAAATCTTATAGTTTTACATTTTTCAAGGTGTGAAATGTATCATGTATCTATATACCAACCCGAGTTAACACATTTCCGATGTGGTTTCCCCTTGTCAGTGGTGCAGGATGGAGGAGCTGGCAATGCATTCAGATGGCATGAAAAACCAAGGTCCTGTGTATACATTGGAGTGCACGTAGAAGATCCCCTGGCTGCCCCGGCAAAATTTGTATTAAATCCTATATTATTTTTCGATGTTTGAACTGTATTCAAGTTGGAGCAACCTTCAATGCATCTATATATCAACCCGAGTTAAAGGGGCATTATGGGAGATTAGATAAAGAGCTGCAATTTGAACCGAGATATTAGGCCTAGCTGCGATGATCGTGACTAAAGTTGGTATGATAAAAACAAAAGCTCGATTATCCATCTTGATGTTAAATGTATTCACATCCAGTGAACATCACATGCTGGCTGTGGCATGGAGAGTTGATTATGATCGGGATAAGTTATTTAATGTCTAATTCATGACCAGTTTTGCGCAAGAGTAACCTTTTTTACTATGGTGTTTACCCAAGTACCGGTTAGCGCAATCGACCTAATGTATATTTGAACCATTAAGTAAATCTTTCTAAATCTAACACCTATTTTCTTCTAATATTATTTTACTAATAAATCAAACATGGAACCTTACTGATGTAAACAGATTGAGCAGAATATCTTAGAAAATTCTTTCCTTATTGCAATTTTTATTGACACTCCAACCTCGTGGGTTTTCGCTGAATTATTGAAATAAAATTAAACCGTATGTTAGTTCCAAAATGACCTAGTCTGTGTCCAGTGGAGGTTAAACCCCATTTCTCTCTTTATTGACACAATACTCTTTCTGTGTCATTGATGCAAGTCTTCACTATCCAGACCTTTTTAAATATGCCAATTCCTTTAGTCTTGGTCATCTTGTACCCAACAAAATGAGCATAGCAGTAATTGCCTATTGCAAACCTGTTCAGTAGATTTTCTCTTCCATTTATGAAGTTATTGAGATTTTCTAGATTACACTGATTTCTTTTAAGCTTAAAGTCACCAAATAAATCAATATTTGAATCATTTTGTTATACCTTTTGAATTTAAAGCCTATTTTTCTCAATGCCAGTATTTACACTATGCTATTAAACCTTACATTGAATGTTACCTATGTAAACCTGTTGAGCACAATATCCTTGCAATTTTGTAATTTAATGCAACTTTCTTGCTTACACTATGTGTCCTTAAGGCGAAAGTCACCAAATATTGAAGAATTTGTAACATTGTGTAATAGTGTCTAAATGTAAAGCCGTTTTGCACATTGATACTGTCTACTAGCAATTGAACATGCAATTTTTACCACTGGAAAACTGTACTAAACACCACTGTAAATGCCTACTTAATTGCTTCTTTCTTACTTACCCTTTCCTTAACCATGTTTAAAAACACCTCAGATACCAATAAATGTTTAGATAATATATTCAAAATTTAAAGTTTCTATCTTTTTGTTATATTATAAGTGTGTAAAGAAAGGCAAAGAGAGAGAGAGAGAGACTAACATATGGTCTTTTTAAAATGTTATTTCAATAATTCGCATGCGCGTAGGGGTCTTTAGCAGTGGGAGGAAACCCACGAGGTTGAGAAGGCGCCCCTATCTCCATGCCATCTCCATGCCACATACGCTCACACCTGGGCTCGAAACCACAGCCGCAAACCAGAGGTGACCGGCCAGCTAGATGTCGGAGCGCGGCACTCTAGACCACTAGGCCAGGTTAACCCACATTTTATTTCATTTTGTTAACTTCAAAGCTACTGTTCAAAAACACATTGAATGTGATGTTTGTAGTAAATCATACAGTTTTAGATTCTTAATGTTCATTACAGCTACGAAAGACGATGCTAGAGATTTGATAGGTGTGGGCACAAAACCTGAAATTTATGCATATGAGTGGAAGCCCAAGGGCACCACAGGGAACTTCCCCAACTACCTGATGGAGTAAGTAAAAAAATGTATGTTAAGGTAGGCCAGACGAGAACACTATTTGTCATTCATTTGGCCCCAAATTGAAGTAGAGACCTGAAAATTTGAATCCAAGCCCAGAAAATGAATCTACAGAAAGTCTCCAGAATTCACAGGCCTCCTATTTTTAATAGCAGAGTTACCTCCCTTTGTACATTTGCAATGGTACTTTGTAATGGGAACACTATTTGACATTCATTTGGGCCCAAATTAAAGTAGAGACCTGAAAATTTGAATCCAAGCTCAGAAAATGAATCTACAGAAAGTCTGCAGAATTTACAGGTCTCCTATTTTTAGTAGCAGAGTTACCTCCCTTTGTACATTTGCAATGGTACTTTGTAATGGGAACACTATTTGACATTCATTTAGGCCCAAATTAAAGTAGAGACCTGAAAATTTGAATCCAAGCCCAGAAAATGAATCTACAGAAAGTCTGCAGAATTTACAGGCCTCCTATTATTAACAGCAGAGTTAGCTGCCTTTGTACATTTACAATGGTACTTTATAATGGCATCATATTTTGACATTCATATGGCCCCAAATTGACATGCACATCACGTTAAAGATCCCTTGGCAGTTGGAATTCGATTAAAGAATAGTAAACAGTAGGATACACAAAGTGTCAACCCGATTTGACTATAAAAATAATAATAATTCTATGTCCATTTATACAGCGCCAAATCCACTAGCTGATTGAGACTGGTACCATTAGCTGATTGAGATTGTTTAAATATATCGTTGAATTAATTTGTAGAGGTATTCAGATAGAACTGAAGGAAACAAGATTGAAAAAAAAAAAGAAATGTTGCCTTATCACCACAAATAACAGGGTTTTTTCGCATTAAGCAGTGGTATATATTTTTTGACAAGCGAACGGCGATAGCCGTGAAGCTCTGTTATAATATTTAGAAGAAATGAATCCGACCCTAATGCTAAAAATTACTTTCCCTGGCCGATATGAATGCGAAAGTTGTTGAGTGTTTATGATTAACACCATTAGAAAATGTGAGTGACCATCCCTCGTCCCTGTGGAAATTAAAAAGTCAGCAGTTAGGGATAGGGTAGGGAGAGAGAGAGAGAGAGAAATGGGGTTTAAGGTCCACTCGACCCTAGTTGTACGTCTCCTTTAAAGCCCCTTTTCATTCCTCGATAGCTTACCCCCAAAGTGTCCCCGAACTCCAATCCAACGTTGACCCCAAAGGTTTACCTCTCACTCCAAATTCATCCCCAGACTACAATATATACCGATGACTAATAATATAAGAGGCCATTAATGAATATTTGACTTGAAGATGAGGACTAAATATTGAAAAGATGCTGTATGCAATTCTGTAGCGCACAGGGGGTCTTTAGCAGGGTTAGGAAATCGGATGACTCATTTAAAAAAAAAACAATTAACATGCAACATAAATTTAAAATGCTTTATTTTTAATAAAACAAAAAAAGTTAAAAAAAAATTAAAAAATCTCTAATCACTATCTATATTTTTTTAAGTTCTATCACGCACTAGGCACTACGCACTACACTACTAGATTGTTTTCAGTTTCGATATAAATTATTCACTATTAACAGTTTCTAACACACAGTCTGTTTTGAAATCTTGCTTATTGTTTTTTTGGTAGGCTTATGTCAGTCAAAATCGTTTGATAGATGTCGTCTATTTCTTTGTGGCCTTCTGTCAGTCTTCTTCTTTTGGCTAGATTCTTTAATTTGTCGATTAAGTATGAGTAGAAGTCTGTTTTAATATTTTCCGGCTTCCAGTTTTTAAACCACATGTGGTCTCGTATGCCTGCATTGATAAGCCTTAGGACCTGTTCTGACCTTCCTGAAAAATACAAGTTTATAAAAGAAATTAAATAAGCTGTTTTAAAAATAACAATTGTGTAATTGCATGTATTTGCATGAAAAATTTCCCGTCTTCACTAGCCCAGTCGGAGCAGAACAGTAGGACGTAAAACCCCCATTTCATATCATTTCTTTAGGAATTGAAGGTTTGCGGTAAGGGAATAGTTGGTAAGCATAATTGGGGGGAATTGAACGTTAAAGAGACATTATGTAAGATTTAGATAAAGAGCTAGCCATTCGTGCAATAGATAATGTAAAATGAATAATTTGAAAACTTAATTCCAATTAATCTATTGCGATCGAAAATATTGACCTTTGAATGTTTGACAAGACGCATGCATTAATTGCAACCACCTCCATTTTTAAGTTAATTTAGAAAACATTTCAGGCCCGCAGAAGACCTGCAATGGGCATATTTAGATCTTGCATAATGTATGTTTAATATTAGGAAAATGAAGGTAAGTATATGATAATTACCTGAAGGCTTTTCACAGTTGTCTTCTAGCCAGTGGTGTATATACAGGAGTTGTGGATAGGAGAGTCGTTCTTTATCTTTTACAAACTTCACTTGGTTTTCCATCGCTTTCAATTTTTGTCTTAGATTTTCTTCCTTTATGTCTTCCAGTGTTTTAGGTATGTTGAATGGTACCGTCTGGATGGGTATCAGGGAGAGGCTTACGAAGGACCTCTTGGGAGTGGAGTGCGTAAGAGGTGGTAATGAGGGCGCAGCTATTTCTTGAACTTCGTCTTCTTCTTCTTCTTCCTCCGCTTGTTTCTTTTCAGTAGAGAATGACAATTTTAACGTTTCTTCCACTTTACTTATTTTGTCCTGACTTTCCGACAGTCCAGTACTGACTTCTGTCTTGATATCTGCTACCTGTTGTTTTACCTCCGCCTGGGTGGTGCTTATTGTCTTCTCAAAGTTTGCCAACTTGTGGAGAGTATATTCCTCCAGAACCTGCATTCTTTCTTCTATATTCATTGTGGTTCTTCTTATTCTCTGCTGTCATTAAATTATTCTTACTGTCGCTGTTATAAATAAATCGTCTGTCTGCTAGGGTACTTAAGGAATTGGTGACGAAAAAAACAGCCGCAGTGACAATGACGAATTTTGATTGGCTAAGATTAAAACCTTAACACCAAGTTATACCAGTGGGCGGAGCTAGTATATACCCGCGCGTGCAGACAGGGTGACGCCGATAATTTCAACTCCGTTTGGGGTTAGGGTTAAATCTTTTTGATCTTTCACTGCAAAATTCTTCTCTTTTTTTTTCATTTATCAAAATTCCATTTCGTGTGTGTCTCAAACTGGTCTTCGGTTATGTAATAATTACATATAGAGAGTAAGGGTTATAAAAATGCATCAGAGTTGAAATTTGAATAGATTTAGGTTTAACGAGTTGGTTTAAACATTATTTATTTAACATATAACGACATATTTACAAAACCTAATAAATTATATGGATTCCAGAATATATGTTTAACGAGTTGGGTTGATCATTTAGGAGGTGGATTATAGCGTGGAGGGACAATTCTAATACAGGGCTAGGGTTGGGGTTAGAGTTATGGACATACCTAGGACTGGGTTTGGGAAAAATGTTTGTCTCCCCATGGGGTCAGGGTTGGGGTTTACGTAGGGTCTAGGGTTAGGGTTAGGGTAAGGGCTACAAGGCAAACCCCATCGAAACACACTATGTAGACTCGAATGATGAAACCAATGGAGCTACAAGCGGACATATAGAAATTTTGCGTGGAATGGATAGTGCTGGAACAATAAATGGCTTAAACTTTGAAGGAATATTAGTTTTAGTTTAAACAATATTTCATTCATTTGAAAAGGATGGGACAACATGCAGAGCTTATATTAATTCTCTGCTTGGGATGCAGAAAATAGTAAAACACTATAACAGAAACATTAAATATAATAAATTGTAAAAGCGACACGGAAATGGCATACACGAAAATATTTGGCATATACAAAAATATGTAAAAGTCAATCAAACACCTTTTGGTCTTTTGTGATCTCTTAGATTGTAAAAAAAATTCGTTTCGGGTTGAATTTTTATCAGAATAGGGTATAAATACCAGGGACTATAGGAATTCTGGATTTTGAAATAAACATTAATGTATGTCAGTCTAAGAACGACCGTGAAGCTAGGTTTTTCATCCCTCCCCTCCGAACGACTATGCAGCTGTCCTTGTCAGGCCCTTCTTCTGCATCACTGACAAGGGGAAATCACAGTAGGGGCAGACCTTCAGGAGTTAATCCCCATTTCATTTCATTTTGTTAAATTGAAAGGTACTGTTCACACACACACACCTACACGGTGAATGTGATGTTTGTAGCAAATCATACAGCTTTACAATTTTCAATGTTCAAGACAGCTACAAGAGACAATGCCAGAGAATTGATGCATGTTAGCACTAAACTAACAAATCTGTTCAAAGTAGGCCAGACGAGAACACTACATGTCATTCATTTGGCCCCAAATTGAAGTAGAGACCTGAAAATTTGAATCCTAGCCCGGACAATGAATCTACAGAAAGTCTCCAGATTTTACAGGCCTTATTTTTTTTAACAGCAGAGCTACTTCTCTTTGTACATTTACAATGGTACTTTAGAATGGGAACACTATTTGAAATTTATTAGGCCCGAAATTGAACAAGAGACCTGGAAATTTGAATCCAAGCCCGTACAATGAATCTACAGAAAGTCTCCAGAATTTACAGACCTATTTTTAATAGGAGAGTTACCTCCCTTTATACATTTGCAATGGTACTTTATGATGGGAACACTATTTTTCATTCATATGTCCTCAAATTGAAATTGAAATGCTAGCCCGGACAATGAAGTCGCACCATTACAGAGGCCTAGTTTGGGTAGCCTGGGGGTCCAATGGTTCGATCAGGATGTGGGCCAGGAAAGGTCATCAGGATTTTCCGTCGAGGTTTCCCAATGTCAGTGTTGCAAGACCTGACAAGAAAACAAATACCGAGGTACCGAGTGCACATTGGCGTGCACGTAAAATATCCCTTGGCTGTTGGAATTCTATAAAAGAATAGGCCAATGGGAACAGACTTTGAAACGTTTGAAAAAGTTGAAGAATAAAACATTGGAAGGTTAGAAAGTTGATGTGGAATATTTAGTCCACCCATCATTACGCATCTCTTTCTAACTAGTAGCATGGCTTGTCTTTACCAAGTTCTTTAGCTTCTTTTGCTTCCTGGTGGCTTAAAGTCTTTAAGTTACATTTTGGCATATTCCCTCTCCTTTATGATCCTCCGAGCGACCTGAAAGACAGTTTATAAGCGCGGCTGACATATGGGTATACAAAAATTGACTAAAACCTGCATCAAGGATTAGCATGCAATATGATTTACTACAAACATCACATTCACTGTGTATCAAATCACATGGGCATGGTCTTGTCACGTGGCCCTTCGAACATCTACGGTCGCAAGCACAGGGTTGTCTAGAATGACCGACTACGTGTTTTATCTCTGCCGTGGCATCGTTTATTCATTGGTAGACGATGTCATGACAGAGATAGAAATGAACTTAATTTTCAAATGTGGAAACAGCGACAGTTTTCACGAGGTAAGTATAAATCAGATTGAAGTTCCCAGAATGTTTATTTACTTGATTTATCATTGTCATTATTATTATTAATATTGTTATTATTATTTTATTATTTACTTCTGTTTTTTCTTTTCTTTTTTTGTTTTCCCCCAGATATCCGCGCATCACAGTACTTCAGCCTGTGGCGATGATGCTGATGGCAGAAGTGAAATGGAAGATTTTTCTTTTTTGTCAAGTTTAGAGGTGAGAAGTCACGATTTTTACAGGACTACACATTGGGTAACATATGCTGGGATAAAGATTTTCGTTTCGCATTTAATAAGATATATAAATGTAAATAAATTGTATTAGACAGATGATGAAGAAACGGCGGCTGATGTCGAGGATCAGAACGAGGATGATTGTCGGAATAATACATCGAACCCCCTCTTCACCACGGATGAGGTGAGTAAGTTGCTTTTCTGGGCCAACTTGATGCGGTAGTAACACTTTGAAATTGATTTGGTCAGTTATGCAAATCTATTCATGTTTTACGGCATGTTTTCTTTTTCTTATAGAATGAAACAGATTCATCCCAAGAGAGTTTTGTTTTCGGGAAAAGAAAGTCCATTAGTAAGGTACAACTTCTATTCACTTCGCATTGTCTATGCCATCAATGAATAACTTTTCATAAACACGCCAGGTGCCTGACGTCTAAATCCATGTCATGTGCCGTTTTAATACTTTCTACCCATTTTCAGGAAATGGAGGAGGATTGTCCCAGCGACAGCTTCGTTTTCCGGAAGACTGTAAAACTAGAGAAATAAAGATATTTCACATCAATTCCTGTTCCTTTTTTATTGGGGAAATTGCTAGCAGGAAATGTGTGTGTTCGGATTAATATTTTTCGGGTTCGCGAAAAGGGGTTTGATCGCGATCCCTGAACCCGAAAAATATTAACCCGAACCTAAATACCTCACCCAGAAAGCCGGTACCCATTTCTGAAGTGGACCCTTCCAGAAACATTCTAAAACACCAAACTTTGTCGGGTAATACTCACCATGGAGTTACAAAGACTCATATTCAGCACAAACATGTTAATAGTGACGGGACTAAAACTATGACCGCCATCTTTGCGGGACTTATGGCCCATATAAAGTATGTCTTAATTTCGACTAAGCACTAAAGGTATATATATATAAATTATTTTTTTTGTAAATTGAATTGTGTGTATATAAAGTATGTCTTAATTTCTACTAAGTACTAAAGTTGTGTTTTTTTGTTTTTTGGTAAATTGAAACCTCAAATTTCTTTGAAAAAATGTCATCGTTATTACAGGAGTTAGAAGAATTGCAAAGGCAGAAAAGGCGAAGGAAACAAATGACAATGGCCAGAAAAATGTCAATGTGTTTTCTTGGCAGAAAGAATTGGATAAGAAAAGTCCTTTTTTTTTTGATTTACAGAAGACTGTGACCTGTTATCCGGAAAGGCTAACTAAAAAAGATTATGCGATGTTTAAACATGACTTTATGTCACATTAGGTTCGGTGACATGTGGGATTATAAAAATTACATAGTTGTACAGAAGCCAATGGAATAACGACAGTGGCCATTAAAATGGCAGTGTGTTTTCTTGGCAGATAGAACTGAAGGAATTGTGCAGGTTGAGAATGAAAAAAAAAAGAGAAGAAATGTTGCCTTATCACCACAAATAACAGGGTTTTTTCGCATTAAGCAGTGGTATATATTTTTTGACAAGCGAACGGCGATAGCCGTGAAGCTCTGTCATATTATTTAGAAGAAATGAATCCGACTTAAATGCTAAAACTTCCTATCCCTGGCCAATATGAATGCGAAAGTTGTTGAGTGTTTAACACCTGGAAACGTCAGTGTTTGTGTCGTGTTCGTGTGTCAATTTATTTTTTTATCGGAGAACACCCCTTGTCCCGGCGGAAATTACAAATGGAGCAATGAGGGCAAGGGTAGGACTTTTATTATGTGAAAATGCAACTCCCAGTTGCAACTCAGTACGTTCCTTTTTTATTATTATTATCAATTTGTTAACTTAATTATTGATTTTCATAATATTCTACTAAATATATTCACAAACAACACTTGGGTCGTCCTTTGATTTAAAGTTTGAATTTATGATGTATATTGTTTTAAAATCTATTGGAATTGAGAACTCGTCCATCAACCCGACGTTGTAGTTTGTTCATGGAAAATTTGTATTTGCGCGAACTCGGATAGGTATTGAGGAGAAAAATAATGCAGAAATGAATGATTTATATTTTGAAATATTATTGGAAGTTTAGAACTTGTACATCAACCAGGAGTGTTTGTTCTTAACAAAAATTGTAGTTGCGTCAACTTGTATAGGTATTGAGGAGGAAAAAGCTTGGGGATCGGTTCTAAACAGGTGTAGCCCAACTTAAAGGTACACCCCAAGGTATACATCTTTGCATTTTCTAGCATTTGGGTTGGATTTCAGGGCTAGGTAAAAAGAAAGAAAACAAGGTTGAGCCAGTTCAAAACGGGTGCGCCCCTATGAAACAATTGTGTGTAAGGGTGTACCCGTGCGAGTTAATAAAGGGCTATAAATTAGCGTAGGTATTGTGGAACAAAACGATTTTGAACTAGTTCAAAACGGGTTTACCCTTTGACAACTTTGCGTGTAAGGGTGTACCCTAGTGATTTAACAAAGGGCTGTAATTTAGCGTAGGTATTGTGGAACAAAACGATTTTGAACTAGTTCAAAACGGGTTTACCCTTTGACAACTTTGCGTGTAAGGGTGTACCCTAGCGATTTAACAAAGGGCTGTAATTTAGCCTAGGTATTGTGGAACAAAACGATTTTGAACTAGTTCAAAACGGGTTTACCCTTTTAAAAGCTTGTGTGAAAGGGTGTACCCGTGCGATTTAACAAAGGGCTATAATTTAGCGTAGGTATTGTGGAACAAAACGATTTTGAACTAGTTCAAAACGGGTTTATCCTTTGACAACTTTGCGTGTAAGGGTGTACCCTAGCGATTTAACAAAGGGCTGTAATTTAGCCTAGGTATTGTGGAACAAAACGATTTTGAACTAGTTCAAAACGGGTTTACCCTTTTAAAAGCTTGTGTGAAAGGGTGTACACGTGCGATTTAACAAAGGGCTATAATTTAGCGTAGGTATTGTGGAACAAAACGATTTTGAACTAGTTCAAAACGGGTTTACCCCTTGACAACTTTGCGTGTAAGGGTGTACCCTAGCGATTTAACAAAGGGCTGTAAATTAGCGTAGGTATTGTGGAACAAAACGATTTTGAACTAGTTCAAAACGGGGTTACCCTTTTAAAAGTTTGTGTGAAAGGGTGTACCCGTGCGATTTAACAAAGGGCTATAATTTAGCGTAGGTATTGTGAAACAAAACGATTTTGAACTAGTTCAAAACGGGGTTACCCTTTTAAAAGTTTGTGTGAAAGGGTGTACCCGTGCGATTTAACAAAGGGCTATAATTTAGCGTAGGTATTGTGGAACAAAACGATTTTGAACTAGTTCAAAACGGGGTTACCCTTTTAAAAGTTTGCGTGAAAGGGTGTACCGGTGCGATTTAACAAAGGGCTATAATTTAGCGTAGGTATTGTGGAACAAAACGATTTTGAACTAGTTCAAAACGGGTTTACCCTTTGACAACTTTGCGTGTAAGGGTGTACCCTAGCGATTTAACAAAGGGCTGTAATTTAGCGTAGGTATTGTGGAACAAAACGATTTTGAACTAGTTCAAAACGGGTTTATCCTTTGACAACTTTGCGTGTAAGGGTGTACCCTAGCGATTTAACAACGGGCTGTAATTTAGCGTAGGTATTGTGGAACAAAACGATTTTGAACTAGTTCAAAACGGGTTTACCCTTTCAAAACTTTGCGCGTAAGGGTGTACCCGGGCGAGTTAAGAAATGGATATAATTTAGCGTAGGGTTTGCGGAAGAAAACTATTTTGGACCAGTTCAAAACGGGTGGATCCTTATGAATTGGGTCCTATTTTTCGGTAGCTTTGTTTTGTTGTTTTTTTTTTGTAGACCCATCATTCCAAGTATACAAATTTTCAAAATTTCGAAAATGTTTCTTTAACATGGACACGTGTTCGTAATCAAAAGAAAATTATTGCAAACGCCAGAAAATGGTGTTAATGACATTATAAGACCAGAATGCCAATTTTAACTACTTACAAACCTCCTTTTGGAGACTAACCTGGGGTAAACATTGTGTATACATTTGGGTATACCTGTGAGAGGGCACGTGATTTGAAATCTATCACGTGACGACTCACATGATAAGATGGCGTCTGAATATGACGGATTAGTGGGAACAGGAAGACTAAATACGGAGAATTTGCTTGATATAATGGGTAATCACACATCAATTGCAGAATTTCTGCGAGACGAAGAGGTACGATTTTCTTTTCATGCCACGCATGCCACCGAGCTCGAGCAAGAGATCTTGATAGAGGGAGAGTTTGATTTCGATGGTGTTGTTGTGGATTTGAATTGTTTTTCTGCCATAAAGAGTCCTATATTCTATTTACTGTTAGACCACGAGAAAGTGGAATTTAATCAACCGGCCTATCATCTGCTAAAGAAGCACATTGGACTATCGACATTTAATGTTGCTGAAATAGAACGACTCAAGAGGACGCGAAGCTTTAACATTGGTTACACAAATGGTTGGCGAGTAACACTGACTTTAATGCCAACACGAGACGGAAAGGGAAATTGTTTTGAGACCGCGGAACGAGCTAAGAGTGCATTCCGTGAATATGTGAAACGACTTTGTTGTAAAATGATATATTTGCTTGAAAATCAACCACCCGCGGAATTGCGGAGACCTTCTCTGAGAAAAAATGCGAGTTTTCGCATCTCAAATATGAACGTGTTACCACAAGACCAGGAGTTTATTCTGAGTCTACTCGACAGGGCTGTTTTGGACACAGAATTGGAAGTGGGTACGGAGGTTTTAATATTTGCTTCTAAGTTTGGAATGAAAGACAAACAGCCTCTAACATTGTCGGGGATATTTTTTATGGATCAGGTTCGTTATATTTCTGTTCACACAGCCTGTACATTAAGTGCCGAGTATTGTAACACGCATATATTGTGGGCTAGGCACGGCTTATATGAAATCGTTGGGAGACGCGGTCGTTTTTTCGGATGCCTTGGGATACGCGAGGCAGCAAATTTTCAAAGTAATCTCGATGCGCGTGCAATGGACATCTCCGCAAATCTTCTAAATATAGCAAAGTATCCCGAAAACATGACATTTATTCAGTTGTATGCCGATACCCCGCACTTGCATACAGACTTATCCTTTCCAAATCCAGTATCAGGTTCGATTGCAACATGCGGTTTGTTACATCACAAAACAACCAAAGCATTGGGCAAGAGAGCTGAAACATATTTGAAAACTCTTGAAGATAACGCCAGAAAACTTGTTGGTTTAATTTCTAGTCGTGTTGAAATTGTTTCAATTGTTCCTGGAATCGGTGCCGCGAACACTTTTACAGCTGGAATGTTTTTCAATATTCCGAACCTTTGCAGACTGATGAAAGAACATTGTTTGGTTTTACCGTTTTCTGAAGGCGAAGGGGATCGTTCGTTTACACAGAAATTGCGGGATGTTGCTTTCTCGTTATGTAAGACACTGAGAGAGATATCAACCGACAATATACACGGGGGAGGCTACGTAGCCACATGGAAGTGTTTTCAACTAGAGCTGGCATTAGAGAGCTTTTTTTATGGGAAAACATTGGCCGAAATGAACGAAATATACAGCACAAACTTAGGACCAGGGATGAGTAATGAAAGAAGTCTGACCCTTCAACGTGGCTTTCTTGGACTCGATTTACCCAATGCATCCGCATTACCGACCTCTCCTCCACCATTATCCTTATGGACAAGGAATGAAAATCAAAAGAAGAGAATTAACCGAGTCTTTGGTCTCTCCGACCATCTTGAAAGCTGTGATGCCGAATTAGGGAGGCGACTGATAACAATTTTGCTGCTAGACTTGTACGACACGTCAATTCTACCGATCCACACATTAAAGATGAGAAATCCCCCAGCAAATGCAATTGTTAAAGGTAGCGTAGCACGGGAACATTTAGCAACATTGATAGTAGATAGGAGGTTGGGTAAGTACCCGTTTACTTTTGGAAGAGCTTTGGCCATAGCTGGAAGTAGAGGTCGTGATAATGAAACGGTCTTGCTGCGCGGTCTTGTTGAAATAGACATAAACTATTTCCCAGCTGTCAAGCTAAGGGATGTTCATGGCAACCCACGATTAACCTGGAACAAGCGTGATTACTGGGAAATAGTAAGGCCACACCAAGCCCTTTCAATTGCCGCCAAAGCCGGAGAAGTAAGCTCCGCAGTCGTTGTTGAGATGGTAAACAGAGGTCTTACATATGCACGGAATGTGGAAGCATACAAAGATACGGGAATGCCATGGTTAATGACCATCATAAATAGATTACAAGAACAAAGGTTAAGCCAAGCCCAGCTTATTAAAGTCTGTACCTTCCTGAGTTGCGTTGCGTTTCTCCAACAACATTTATATATTGACTATAATAAGCTTGGAAATTTGGAATTAGACTTGCCAATTTCGCAGCATAAAATGCGACAATTAGAGATCCAGTCACACAGACTTCTTTCAGGTCTAAATCGTGTCCGTATCTGGCGACTGAACGAGCGAATACCGATTAAATACCGATTTCCCTCTAAACACGTCGCTCCTAAATCAAACAGCGAAAAGGAAATAGTAGAGGAGGAGGAACCGCCAGACGAAGAGCAGCCTGAAATGATGGATGACGAAGACAACCAGCAAGATGTGCACCGAATTGCCGTAAGAACTGTTCCAAAAAATCACAGAGGGAGGTGGACTTGTCAAGAATTGGCTCTTTTGGAAATGGCGCTTCAACTTGATGGAGCTGATCTAAAATCCAGTTATCAAGCTTATGTGAAGTTTTGTTGCAATAAAGGAATTCCGTCTAGGGGCTTCGACGCATTTAAACACAAATCTTTAAGATTTAAGAGGGACAAAACGTAGCCTTGTAACACGGGACCGGGTTATAATTGTACATAATCATATTTCCAAATTTTTACAAATATTAATACAAATGTGCTTTAAATTTTCCCCTTTGAAATGCAGTAAAAATTAATGCATGCCAGTCTCCAAATGACCATGCGCAAAGTGCACAAGAACCACTTATTTTACCTGTGATACATGTATTTGCACATAATATGGCGTCCTAAATAAATGAGAATAAAGAAATATATAATTTACTATCCCTGTCTCGAATCACTGCAAACGTTGTCGGGGGTTTACCCTTAACACTCCAGCCACGAGAATGAAATGTGACCCCCCGCCAGGTGTCCCCGAAACAACCCGCCAAGTTTACCCCCGAGTCTACCCGACAAGAACCTCCCCTCCCCCGAAGTTTACTTCTCATTTACAGCCTCTTATCAATCCTGGAACCGAACACGAAACGAACTCCAAAGTGTCCCCGAGAAAAAACCGCACGTTGACCCCAAAGTTTACCGGTCATCGCGAATTCGACCCCAGACTACAATATACTAGTGTTAGTCATTTCGGGACTAAATTCGCTAGCGGGTGGGGTTGGGTGCTCTTTAGCAGAGGGAAGAAATCTGATGACCCGTAGAAAACCCACTTGACTCTATGACAGAGCTTGCGATCAAACGCGCACGCGTTAACCATTCGGTCACCCAACCCCCCAGGTTTTTATCGGAGAATATCCCTCGTTCTTGTCTCAAATTGAAAATAGAGCCATTGGGGATTCTTGTTTTTCGTGTAGGTCAGTATTCACTAAAATGGTTCTTTGTGGCTTTCGGTTAATTTTCTTCTTTTCTGGGTTAGGGTTAGGGTGGAATTGGTGACGAAAAAACAGTAGCAATTACGAATTTTGATGTGCTAAGAATAGCACCAAGGTATACCTGGAGTATACCAAGGTATACCTAGAGTATACCCGCGCCGTGTACACAGGGTATACACGAAGGCACAGAGTTTCAATCGGGAACTGCCTTTCATGTTTGCATGTTTTTCTATGCCCGAAATAATTTGTCAAGTTCTTTATTTTCTTTTATCAAAATTTCATTTCGTGTGTGTCTCAAACTCGTCTTCGGATATAGAGTTTCATATAGAGAGTGGTGATATTTTGATTTGCTAAGAATAACCCCGAGGTATACCTAGAGTATACCAAGGTAGACCTCGAGTATACCCGCGCGCGTGCCTTTGATCTTTGCATGTAGGTTAGGGTTAAAAGAAAATACGATGATAAATTTAAACGGTAGATAATCATTAAGAATATTAGTCTTATTTCAAATTAAAATTCGAAGTCGTTGAAAACAAACAAATTTGCATGGATTGTATAATTGTGGAAGAAATAAATAGCATAAACTTTATATGGAATATGTGAAAGAATGCAAGTTGATAGGAGTTTAAAACTTAAAGCACAAATGTCAGCTTCAATATTTATATGTAAAATGGCACCACCCAAGTAACAGGTTTTCCGCATCTCCCACAGGTATATTGAGCTCCAATAAGCAAGGAAATGAAATCAGAATGCAAATGTTGAGTGTTTGTAAATGCCATCATTTCAGTAACTAGTTTAGCCCTTTTCCAACCCAAGTTCTTGCCTCCATAGAAGAGGACACACAAACGCATACAGTGTGAATGTGATGTTTGTAGTAAATCTTATAGTTTTACATTTTTCAAGGTGTGAAATGTATCATGTATCTATATACCAACCCGAGTTAACACATTTCCGATGTGGTTTCCCCTTGTCAGTGGTGCAGGATGGAGGAGCTGGCAATGCATTCAGATGGCATGAAAAACCAAGGTCCTGTGTATACATTGGAGTGCACGTAGAAGATCCCCTGGCTGCCCCGGCAAAATTTGTATTAAATCCTATATTATTTTTCGATGTTTGAACTGTATTCAAGTTGGAGCAACCTTCAATGCATCTATATATCAACCCGAGTTAAAGGGGCATTATGGGAGATTAGATAAAGAGCTGCAATTTGAACCGAGATATTAGGCCTAGCTGCGATGATCGTGACTAAAGTTGGTATGATAAAAACAAAAGCTCGATTATCCATCTTGATGTTAAATGTATTCACATCCAGTGAACATCACATGCTGGCTGTGGCATGGAGAGTTGATTATGATCGGGATAAGTTATTTAATGTCTAATTCATGACCAGTTTTGCGCAAGAGTAACCTTTTTTACTATGGTGTTTACCCAAGTACCGGTTAGCGCAATCGACCTAATGTATATTTGAACCATTAAGTAAATCTTTCTAAATCTAACACCTATTTTCTTCTAATATTATTTTACTAATAAATCAAACATGGAACCTTACTGATGTAAACAGATTGAGCAGAATATCTTAGAAAATTCTTTCCTTATTGCAATTTTTATTGACACTCCAACCTCGTGGGTTTTCGCTGAATTATTGAAATAAAATTAAACCGTATGTTAGTTCCAAAATGACCTAGTCTGTGTCCAGTGGAGGTTAAACCCCATTTCTCTCTTTATTGACACAATACTCTTTCTGTGTCATTGATGCAAGTCTTCACTATCCAGACCTTTTTAAATATGCCAATTCCTTTAGTCTTGGTCATCTTGTACCCAACAAAATGAGCATAGCAGTAATTGCCTATTGCAAACCTGTTCAGTAGATTTTCTCTTCCATTTATGAAGTTATTGAGATTTTCTAGATTACACTGATTTCTTTTAAGCTTAAAGTCACCAAATAAATCAATATTTGAATCATTTTGTTATACCTTTTGAATTTAAAGCCTATTTTTCTCAATGCCAGTATTTACACTATGCTATTAAACCTTACATTGAATGTTACCTATGTAAACCTGTTGAGCACAATATCCTTGCAATTTTGTAATTTAATGCAACTTTCTTGCTTACACTATGTGTCCTTAAGGCGAAAGTCACCAAATATTGAAGAATTTGTAACATTGTGTAATAGTGTCTAAATGTAAAGCCGTTTTGCACATTGATACTGTCTACTAGCAATTGAACATGCAATTTTTACCACTGGAAAACTGTACTAAACACCACTGTAAATGCCTACTTAATTGCTTCTTTCTTACTTACCCTTTCCTTAACCATGTTTAAAAACACCTCAGATACCAATAAATGTTTAGATAATATATTCAAAATTTAAAGTTTCTATCTTTTTGTTATATTATAAGTGTGTAAAGAAAGGCAAAGAGAGAGAGAGAGAGACTAACATATGGTCTTTTTAAAATGTTATTTCAATAATTCGCATGCGCGTAGGGGTCTTTAGCAGTGGGAGGAAACCCACGAGGTTGAGAAGGCGCCCCTATCTCCATGCCATCTCCATGCCACATACGCTCACACCTGGGCTCGAAACCACAGCCGCAAACCAGAGGTGACCGGCCAGCTAGATGTCGGAGCGCGGCACTCTAGACCACTAGGCCAGGTTAACCCACATTTTATTTCATTTTGTTAACTTCAAAGCTACTGTTCAAAAACACATTGAATGTGATGTTTGTAGTAAATCATACAGTTTTAGATTCTTAATGTTCATTACAGCTACGAAAGACGATGCTAGAGATTTGATAGGTGTGGGCACAAAACCTGAAATTTATGCATATGAGTGGAAGCCCAAGGGCACCACAGGGAACTTCCCCAACTACCTGATGGAGTAAGTAAAAAAATGTATGTTAAGGTAGGCCAGACGAGAACACTATTTGTCATTCATTTGGCCCCAAATTGAAGTAGAGACCTGAAAATTTGAATCCAAGCCCAGAAAATGAATCTACAGAAAGTCTCCAGAATTCACAGGCCTCCTATTTTTAATAGCAGAGTTACCTCCCTTTGTACATTTGCAATGGTACTTTGTAATGGGAACACTATTTGACATTCATTTGGGCCCAAATTAAAGTAGAGACCTGAAAATTTGAATCCAAGCTCAGAAAATGAATCTACAGAAAGTCTGCAGAATTTACAGGTCTCCTATTTTTAGTAGCAGAGTTACCTCCCTTTGTACATTTGCAATGGTACTTTGTAATGGGAACACTATTTGACATTCATTTAGGCCCAAATTAAAGTAGAGACCTGAAAATTTGAATCCAAGCCCAGAAAATGAATCTACAGAAAGTCTGCAGAATTTACAGGCCTCCTATTATTAACAGCAGAGTTAGCTGCCTTTGTACATTTACAATGGTACTTTATAATGGCATCATATTTTGACATTCATATGGCCCCAAATTGACATGCACATCACGTTAAAGATCCCTTGGCAGTTGGAATTCGATTAAAGAATAGTAAACAGTAGGATACACAAAGTGTCAACCCGATTTGACTATAAAAATAATAATAATTCTATGTCCATTTATACAGCGCCAAATCCACTAGCTGATTGAGACTGGTACCATTAGCTGATTGAGATTGTTTAAATATATCGTTGAATTAATTTGTAGAGGTATTCAGATAGAACTGAAGGAAACAAGATTGAAAAAAAAAAAGAAATGTTGCCTTATCACCACAAATAACAGGGTTTTTTCGCATTAAGCAGTGGTATATATTTTTTGACAAGCGAACGGCGATAGCCGTGAAGCTCTGTTATAATATTTAGAAGAAATGAATCCGACCCTAATGCTAAAAATTACTTTCCCTGGCCGATATGAATGCGAAAGTTGTTGAGTGTTTATGATTAACACCATTAGAAAATGTGAGTGACCATCCCTCGTCCCTGTGGAAATTAAAAAGTCAGCAGTTAGGGATAGGGTAGGGAGAGAGAGAGAGAGAGAAATGGGGTTTAAGGTCCACTCGACCCTAGTTGTACGTCTCCTTTAAAGCCCCTTTTCATTCCTCGATAGCTTACCCCCAAAGTGTCCCCGAACTCCAATCCAACGTTGACCCCAAAGGTTTACCTCTCACTCCAAATTCATCCCCAGACTACAATATATACCGATGACTAATAATATAAGAGGCCATTAATGAATATTTGACTTGAAGATGAGGACTAAATATTGAAAAGATGCTGTATGCAATTCTGTAGCGCACAGGGGGTCTTTAGCAGGGTTAGGAAATCGGATGACTCATTTAAAAAAAAAACAATTAACATGCAACATAAATTTAAAATGCTTTATTTTTAATAAAACAAAAAAAGTTAAAAAAAAATTAAAAAATCTCTAATCACTATCTATATTTTTTTAAGTTCTATCACGCACTAGGCACTACGCACTACACTACTAGATTGTTTTCAGTTTCGATATAAATTATTCACTATTAACAGTTTCTAACACACAGTCTGTTTTGAAATCTTGCTTATTGTTTTTTTGGTAGGCTTATGTCAGTCAAAATCGTTTGATAGATGTCGTCTATTTCTTTGTGGCCTTCTGTCAGTCTTCTTCTTTTGGCTAGATTCTTTAATTTGTCGATTAAGTATGAGTAGAAGTCTGTTTTAATATTTTCCGGCTTCCAGTTTTTAAACCACATGTGGTCTCGTATGCCTGCATTGATAAGCCTTAGGACCTGTTCTGACCTTCCTGAAAAATACAAGTTTATAAAAGAAATTAAATAAGCTGTTTTAAAAATAACAATTGTGTAATTGCATGTATTTGCATGAAAAATTTCCCGTCTTCACTAGCCCAGTCGGAGCAGAACAGTAGGACGTAAAACCCC
The DNA here is from genome assembly GCA_036850965.1 of Patella caerulea. NCBI lineage: Eukaryota > Metazoa > Mollusca > Gastropoda > Patellidae > Patella > Patella caerulea. The sequence goes on along the minus strand of JAZGQO010000037.1, from coordinate 4,786 downwards.
CATTTCATATCATTTCTTTAGGAATTGAAGGTTTGCGGTAAGGGAATAGTTGGTAAGCATAATTGGGGGGAATTGAACGTTAAAGAGACATTATGTAAGATTTAGATAAAGAGCTAGCCATTCGTGCAATAGATAATGTAAAATGAATAATTTGAAAACTTAATTCCAATTAATCTATTGCGATCGAAAATATTGACCTTTGAATGTTTGACAAGACGCATGCATTAATTGCAACCACCTCCATTTTTAAGTTAATTTAGAAAACATTTCAGGCCCGCAGAAGACCTGCAATGGGCATATTTAGATCTTGCATAATGTATGTTTAATATTAGGAAAATGAAGGTAAGTATATGATAATTACCTGAAGGCTTTTCACAGTTGTCTTCTAGCCAGTGGTGTATATACAGGAGTTGTGGATAGGAGAGTCGTTCTTTATCTTTTACAAACTTCACTTGGTTTTCCATCGCTTTCAATTTTTGTCTTAGATTTTCTTCCTTTATGTCTTCCAGTGTTTTAGGTATGTTGAATGGTACCGTCTGGATGGGTATCAGGGAGAGGCTTACGAAGGACCTCTTGGGAGTGGAGTGCGTAAGAGGTGGTAATGAGGGCGCAGCTATTTCTTGAACTTCGTCTTCTTCTTCTTCTTCCTCCGCTTGTTTCTTTTCAGTAGAGAATGACAATTTTAACGTTTCTTCCACTTTACTTATTTTGTCCTGACTTTCCGACAGTCCAGTACTGACTTCTGTCTTGATATCTGCTACCTGTTGTTTTACCTCCGCCTGGGTGGTGCTTATTGTCTTCTCAAAGTTTGCCAACTTGTGGAGAGTATATTCCTCCAGAACCTGCATTCTTTCTTCTATATTCATTGTGGTTCTTCTTATTCTCTGCTGTCATTAAATTATTCTTACTGTCGCTGTTATAAATAAATCGTCTGTCTGCTAGGGTACTTAAGGAATTGGTGACGAAAAAAACAGCCGCAGTGACAATGACGAATTTTGATTGGCTAAGATTAAAACCTTAACACCAAGTTATACCAGTGGGCGGAGCTAGTATATACCCGCGCGTGCAGACAGGGTGACGCCGATAATTTCAACTCCGTTTGGGGTTAGGGTTAAATCTTTTTGATCTTTCACTGCAAAATTCTTCTCTTTTTTTTTCATTTATCAAAATTCCATTTCGTGTGTGTCTCAAACTGGTCTTCGGTTATGTAATAATTACATATAGAGAGTAAGGGTTATAAAAATGCATCAGAGTTGAAATTTGAATAGATTTAGGTTTAACGAGTTGGTTTAAACATTATTTATTTAACATATAACGACATATTTACAAAACCTAATAAATTATATGGATTCCAGAATATATGTTTAACGAGTTGGGTTGATCATTTAGGAGGTGGATTATAGCGTGGAGGGACAATTCTAATACAGGGCTAGGGTTGGGGTTAGAGTTATGGACATACCTAGGACTGGGTTTGGGAAAAATGTTTGTCTCCCCATGGGGTCAGGGTTGGGGTTTACGTAGGGTCTAGGGTTAGGGTTAGGGTAAGGGCTACAAGGCAAACCCCATCGAAACACACTATGTAGACTCGAATGATGAAACCAATGGAGCTACAAGCGGACATATAGAAATTTTGCGTGGAATGGATAGTGCTGGAACAATAAATGGCTTAAACTTTGAAGGAATATTAGTTTTAGTTTAAACAATATTTCATTCATTTGAAAAGGATGGGACAACATGCAGAGCTTATATTAATTCTCTGCTTGGGATGCAGAAAATAGTAAAACACTATAACAGAAACATTAAATATAATAAATTGTAAAAGCGACACGGAAATGGCATACACGAAAATATTTGGCATATACAAAAATATGTAAAAGTCAATCAAACACCTTTTGGTCTTTTGTGATCTCTTAGATTGTAAAAAAAATTCGTTTCGGGTTGAATTTTTATCAGAATAGGGTATAAATACCAGGGACTATAGGAATTCTGGATTTTGAAATAAACATTAATGTATGTCAGTCTAAGAACGACCGTGAAGCTAGGTTTTTCATCCCTCCCCTCCGAACGACTATGCAGCTGTCCTTGTCAGGCCCTTCTTCTGCATCACTGACAAGGGGAAATCACAGTAGGGGCAGACCTTCAGGAGTTAATCCCCATTTCATTTCATTTTGTTAAATTGAAAGGTACTGTTCACACACACACACCTACACGGTGAATGTGATGTTTGTAGCAAATCATACAGCTTTACAATTTTCAATGTTCAAGACAGCTACAAGAGACAATGCCAGAGAATTGATGCATGTTAGCACTAAACTAACAAATCTGTTCAAAGTAGGCCAGACGAGAACACTACATGTCATTCATTTGGCCCCAAATTGAAGTAGAGACCTGAAAATTTGAATCCTAGCCCGGACAATGAATCTACAGAAAGTCTCCAGATTTTACAGGCCTTATTTTTTTTAACAGCAGAGCTACTTCTCTTTGTACATTTACAATGGTACTTTAGAATGGGAACACTATTTGAAATTTATTAGGCCCGAAATTGAACAAGAGACCTGGAAATTTGAATCCAAGCCCGTACAATGAATCTACAGAAAGTCTCCAGAATTTACAGACCTATTTTTAATAGGAGAGTTACCTCCCTTTATACATTTGCAATGGTACTTTATGATGGGAACACTATTTTTCATTCATATGTCCTCAAATTGAAATTGAAATGCTAGCCCGGACAATGAAGTCGCACCATTACAGAGGCCTAGTTTGGGTAGCCTGGGGGTCCAATGGTTCGATCAGGATGTGGGCCAGGAAAGGTCATCAGGATTTTCCGTCGAGGTTTCCCAATGTCAGTGTTGCAAGACCTGACAAGAAAACAAATACCGAGGTACCGAGTGCACATTGGCGTGCACGTAAAATATCCCTTGGCTGTTGGAATTCTATAAAAGAATAGGCCAATGGGAACAGACTTTGAAACGTTTGAAAAAGTTGAAGAATAAAACATTGGAAGGTTAGAAAGTTGATGTGGAATATTTAGTCCACCCATCATTACGCATCTCTTTCTAACTAGTAGCATGGCTTGTCTTTACCAAGTTCTTTAGCTTCTTTTGCTTCCTGGTGGCTTAAAGTCTTTAAGTTACATTTTGGCATATTCCCTCTCCTTTATGATCCTCCGAGCGACCTGAAAGACAGTTTATAAGCGCGGCTGACATATGGGTATACAAAAATTGACTAAAACCTGCATCAAGGATTAGCATGCAATATGATTTACTACAAACATCACATTCACTGTGTATCAAATCACATGGGCATGGTCTTGTCACGTGGCCCTTCGAACATCTACGGTCGCAAGCACAGGGTTGTCTAGAATGACCGACTACGTGTTTTATCTCTGCCGTGGCATCGTTTATTCATTGGTAGACGATGTCATGACAGAGATAGAAATGAACTTAATTTTCAAATGTGGAAACAGCGACAGTTTTCACGAGGTAAGTATAAATCAGATTGAAGTTCCCAGAATGTTTATTTACTTGATTTATCATTGTCATTATTATTATTAATATTGTTATTATTATTTTATTATTTACTTCTGTTTTTTCTTTTCTTTTTTTGTTTTCCCCCAGATATCCGCGCATCACAGTACTTCAGCCTGTGGCGATGATGCTGATGGCAGAAGTGAAATGGAAGATTTTTCTTTTTTGTCAAGTTTAGAGGTGAGAAGTCACGATTTTTACAGGACTACACATTGGGTAACATATGCTGGGATAAAGATTTTCGTTTCGCATTTAATAAGATATATAAATGTAAATAAATTGTATTAGACAGATGATGAAGAAACGGCGGCTGATGTCGAGGATCAGAACGAGGATGATTGTCGGAATAATACATCGAACCCCCTCTTCACCACGGATGAGGTGAGTAAGTTGCTTTTCTGGGCCAACTTGATGCGGTAGTAACACTTTGAAATTGATTTGGTCAGTTATGCAAATCTATTCATGTTTTACGGCATGTTTTCTTTTTCTTATAGAATGAAACAGATTCATCCCAAGAGAGTTTTGTTTTCGGGAAAAGAAAGTCCATTAGTAAGGTACAACTTCTATTCACTTCGCATTGTCTATGCCATCAATGAATAACTTTTCATAAACACGCCAGGTGCCTGACGTCTAAATCCATGTCATGTGCCGTTTTAATACTTTCTACCCATTTTCAGGAAATGGAGGAGGATTGTCCCAGCGACAGCTTCGTTTTCCGGAAGACTGTAAAACTAGAGAAATAAAGATATTTCACATCAATTCCTGTTCCTTTTTTATTGGGGAAATTGCTAGCAGGAAATGTGTGTGTTCGGATTAATATTTTTCGGGTTCGCGAAAAGGGGTTTGATCGCGATCCCTGAACCCGAAAAATATTAACCCGAACCTAAATACCTCACCCAGAAAGCCGGTACCCATTTCTGAAGTGGACCCTTCCAGAAACATTCTAAAACACCAAACTTTGTCGGGTAATACTCACCATGGAGTTACAAAGACTCATATTCAGCACAAACATGTTAATAGTGACGGGACTAAAACTATGACCGCCATCTTTGCGGGACTTATGGCCCATATAAAGTATGTCTTAATTTCGACTAAGCACTAAAGGTATATATATATAAATTATTTTTTTTGTAAATTGAATTGTGTGTATATAAAGTATGTCTTAATTTCTACTAAGTACTAAAGTTGTGTTTTTTTGTTTTTTGGTAAATTGAAACCTCAAATTTCTTTGAAAAAATGTCATCGTTATTACAGGAGTT
>JAZGQO010000036.1:267500-272500 GCA_036850965.1 Patella caerulea | reverse complement strand
GTAGGAATCAATTTATTTTCTACGATTTCTGTGATGTATCAGGAATTATTCTCTAGAGACTTCTACAGCAGAACACTTCAAATGGTTTATAAGTTTTCAACATTAACGGTGCAAGGGTTTTTCCCCTTTAATAAAACTGATCTAATCGTAGCTGCTTGTGAGCATATACGCTTTTACATGCTACATGTGTATATTTATATGCTGGTGTTTCATTCTCTTATTTTTTATTTTAGATATTGTACGAAGTTAAATAGATTGGTCTATATAGCCTCCATTGTATATTCGTGTTTGTTAACTAGATGCTGTAAATATAAGTATTCATTTATTTACTTGTGATTATCTACAGGTTGTACTCATGACATAAGCATACATTCTCGTCTACCCCTCTTTTACTATAATTATAATGCTTAAGATAGCCTCATGGAACGTAAACGGTCTGCGGGACCGTTCTAAACTCAATAATGTTTTTCATTTCATAAAAGACTTAAAACTTGATATTATATGTCTACAGGAAACCTTTTGGGACGATGCCTTTGTTAATAACATAAAAACCTTATGGGACGGGGAAATTGTATTCAATAATGCCCTGGACGTACACCGTAGAGGAGTAGCTATTTTATTCACGGGTAAATTTAAATCATGTATTCAAAATGTTCATAAGAATACCACTGGCAGAATTGTTAAAGTCAACGTTCTTATTTATGAAAAATCCATTTCTATTTTCTCAGTATATGCGCCAAATAAGGATAATGATCGCATACTCTTTTTTAACGAATTAAGTACGTACATTGATTCAGATAGTTATAGTATATTGTGTGGTGATTATAACGATGTATTGAATTCCTATCTAGACAGGACCAAAGATATGTATACTAACAAAAGTACGTCCTTAGCTTTTAATCATTTCATAAATACTAATATTATATGTGATATATACAGACATAAACGCCCGAACCAGTCTCAATTCACTAGACGTGCTACAATTGATGGTAAACTTCGTATGAGTAGGATAGATTATATTTTGGTTACACGACTTGTCAAAACATATGTTAACACTGTGTACATAACACACACCCGTTTATCAGATCATAGTCTAGTCAATATAACGGTAGACTTTAGTGAATGTGAGAGAGGCGCGGGGGTTTATTGTTTTAATAACCAACTTTTAAATGATAATGTTTTCTGTAACAAAATTAATGATATTATTATAGAAGAATGTGAATCTGAAATGTATAAAACTGATATTTTACTATGGTGGGATAATTTAAAATATAAATTCAAATATACTGCAAGATCCTATTCAAAACATATTAAAAAAAAAGAAAGAGAAGTCTACTGGGACATTCAAAGAAAACTCAGTAACGAGTATGCCAGAATTGATAGAACTAATAGTAAAGAGTTAGATAAAATTATAGAATTAGAAAGTAAACTTAAAGACATAGAAAATCAAATTTGTAAAGGGGCAATTTTAAGATCAAAATGTCAATATGCTCTTGAAAGTGATAAAAATTCAGCGTATTTTCTTAATTTGGAAAAATATAAACAGAATAATAGATGTATAAAAGAATTAGATGATGTTGATGGTAATACTGTTAATGACACCTGCTCTATTTTACACCAGTGTTCTTCTTTTTATGGGAAATTATACAGTAAAGATGAAGACGATTTAGATGCTATTAATAATTTATGTAATTATATAAAAAATACTATCTCTGTTAACGATAAGAACATGTGTGATAAGCCAATAACCCTTGAAGAACTAACTGTGACACTGAGTGGTATGTCCAAAAATAAGAGCCCGGGATTAGATTCTCTCACACCCGAATTTTATTTGAAATTTTGGAACAAACTGGGATCGATTTTTTTAAATATAGTAAATCATATATATATAAATAATAGTATGTCTCGTTCTATGCGGAAAGGTATCTTATCACTCATTTATAAAGATAAAGGTAATAGAACAGATCTAAAGAATTATAGACCCATTAGCCTATTAAACTGTGACTGCAAACTTTTGTCAAGATGTTTATCATTAAGATTAAGAACTGTTGTTCATAGTATAATATCCCTTGAACAGACTTGTTCAGTCCCCGGACGAAATATTTTAGACAATATAGCTTCTGTAAGAGATATTATTAATTATACTGACGATGAAGATATAGAAGGATTTATTTTAAAATTAGATGCCGAAAAGGCCTTCGATAGAGTTTCACATACATATTTATTTAATGTTTTGAAACGTTTTGGTTTTGGTGATAATTTTGTTAAATGGATAAAAATTTTATATACCGATATATCAAGCTCTGTTAAATGTAATGGACATTTATCCCCCTTTTTTAAACTGACTAGATCTGTTAGACAAGGATGTCCATTATCCGCGTTATTATATGTTCTAACAGCTGAACCGCTAAACCTTTTAATAAAACAGTCCTCCTTAAAAGGTATACCTATTTTAAATTCTAGTAATATATCTTTAATTTATCAACATGCAGATGATACCACTTTAACCTTGAGCGATATCGACTCGGTAAATTCTGTTTTTAAAGTACTAAAATTATATTGTAATGGATCAGGGGCAAAAATCAATAAATCCAAATCCGAACTTTTACCTATTGGCAAAAGCGAATATGTAGACTATGAGTACAATATTGATGCAAAAATTGTAACTAACTCCATTGAAATACTTGGTGTGCATTTAGGATCTAATGTTAATATATGTAATAATTTAAATTGGAATGATAAATTATCAAAAATTGAACAATTATTAAGATTATGGAGCAGGCGAAACATCACATTGGTGGGAAAAGTAACCGTTATTCAGTCACTCCTATTGTCAAAATTATGGTATGCAGCTAGCGTTGTTCCGTTACCTAAATACATTGAACGTGAAGTCACAAAATCAATTCTGGCATTCCTCTGGCGACGAAGACCCCCCCGCATTAAACATACTACCCTTGTAAATACTAAAAAAGATGGAGGGCTAAATTTACCCAATGTTAAATTGAAATGTCAGGCATTGTGTTTAAAATGGTTGAAAAAATTTTGTGATTCCAACTATAATTATGTATGGAAAGATATATTGAACTATTATATATGTAAATATACTGGGTTAACTATTCCTATGGATATTTTAAAATTAGATATAGATAGTAATCTTTTAACTAATTTACCTGAATTTTATCAATATATGCTTACTGCCTGGGATGATTTAAACTGTAAAGTTAGACCGGATCCCCTAACTATTGAAGATATATCTATTCAACCACTTTTTAATAATAGACATATTAAGCATAATAATAAAACTTTAGATTATAAACTGTTTAAAACAGTAGGATTTAATAGTATTTATGACATTATATATTTTGTACAACCTGGGTTTCTACCCATTCATTCAATAATTGATAGTATAGATAGCATGAATATAGATTATGATAGAGAAAAAATTAGTAAGTTATATGACATTATAAAAACATCAATTCCTGAAAGATGGAAAAATATCATTGAAACACAGACATGTAACTTAAGAAATAAAGATGTTATCACTCTAAATATTAATAACCTTAATATAAAGTCAAATGAATTATCCTCCAAACTAATTTACAGTATATTACTAAAGAATTATGTTAAGGAACCAACTTCTTATAAATACTGGACAAAAAACAATTTCATATTTAATAATAAATTAATATGGGTAAATATATTTAAGAATTATAAGAATCCGAGAAGTATTGATTTAGATTATAAAATAACACATAACATCATCTGGACACTAGAAAAATTATACAAAGTTAATATAACAGACACAGATATATGTCCAGTGTGTAAACTAGAGTCAGAAAACATTATTCATATGCTTTTAGACTGTGTTAAACTTGCTAATCTTAAAACACTAATAAGGGAGATAATCCATGATATTTTAAAAATCAGTATTGATGAATGTACTTTTAAATCTTATTTATTGTTTGGTTTTCACTATACTTCAAAAAAACTGCCTATAGAGTTATGTAATATTGTTTTATCATCTGCTCGCGAAGCGATATATAAACGCAGAATGATTATGTTAGACAATGAACATGCCATTTTAAATATCATAGTCCTATTCAGAAATATACTTCAGAATAATTTATTTTATATAAGTAAATATTTCCATAATAGAAAGTCTTTATTTTTACGAACTTTTATTAAACCATCACTTTTAATTAATTATGAATCAGACGAGTCTATAACCTTGGATTTCTGATAATATCCCCCACCCCCACCGTCTCGAAACTTTTTATCGAGACAACCCCTCCAGGGTTATAACTATTCTCAGTTATATATATGTTTCCCAGATTGTCTCGAAAACTTTCATCTTTTTAAAAACCTTTCAACTGTTTGGTTGGAAATTTTCGCTAATCTCTTCGAGACAAAAGGGGTATAAGCTAACACATGTATTAGTCTAGATTTGTATTTATTTCAGTATCATAAATGATATAAAACATGCATATAAGTAATAATTGATGGAGATAAGTAATATGTAATAACACATCATAATCTAGACAGAAATTTAGGATTTAATAACATATTATTTGCATCATACCTTAATATAAACCTTAATCTTATATATATTTCAATATATGGTGATAATATGAACTAAAAAGAACTGTATCGAAGCAATAATTTACATAAAGAATGTTATATAATTCTTTGAAAATCACATAGTATCAACTGAAAGATATTTGAACATTTCCACCTACATTAGACCTTAATTTAAAATATAAATCAATTTATCCTATATAGTGCTAAATCCAGCAACTATTAAATAAATCGATAATAGTGTAGGTAAAAAATTTGAATTCAACTAAAAATCTCCAGACATCCTTACAATAGCAGGGTTACAATACTCAAATCTCAGTTTTAAATGTTTATATTACTGGATAAATAAGTTTACTAAGTTACCATACTTTAAAAGTGGTATAAGACAGATTAATGGCTAGTTGTTTGGAAGAGAAGATCGGCCT
>JAZGQO010000036.1:240000-245000 GCA_036850965.1 Patella caerulea | reverse complement strand
AAGACCTGGCCATATCCAACGTTATTGTACAGTTACGTTATGCAGTACATGCAAATGTCCTTTGTCGGAGTGTAGTTGTCAACCACCTCCTTTGTGGAACCTTGGAGCAACCGATGTACCTACTGCAATTGATGGTAATATCCTGATTTCTGATGTAGAAGCATCTTCGGTTTCTGGTGCTGCAGAAACCATTTTTACTATCAACGAAGCAGATAACGACAAAAGTCTTGATGATGAACATAATTTGGCTGTAATTAAACCTTCTGAAAACGACCCTAAGGAGAATAATGGTGATGGTCATGATCAAGTCAGTATGGATGATGATCTTTTTGACGACGATGTTGGAATTAATCCCACTGGTGAGTATGCGCATCAACCGCTGGAAGTACCTGTTAAATGTGATAGGCCTGATGAGACAGTCGTTTCCTCATTTCCTGGTTTTAACAGATTTTGTTTACCGAGTGAGAATTTGTCTAAAAGAGTTAAAAGAAGGCCTAAAATTGTGGTTAAACCCAAAGTTGATTTTGCGAGAGGTATAGTTAAAACACGATTACCAATACGGCCTAAGAATTCTAAGAATGTTAAAAAATAAACCTTTTCTCCTACTAATGCTGATTCTTTCAATTAATGTGGCTGGTCTCCGTAGTATACCGAAATTGATGAACTTATTCTCACTCGTCAAGTCGCTGTCTGTCGGTATATTATGTATTCAAGAAACATTTTGGGATGACGATTTTATAGACCACTATGGTCATCTTTGGGATGGTAAAATCTACTCCTCCTGTGATGGCGACAGCCATCGTCGTGGATGTTCCATTTTGGTAGCCAGGAATTATGTTGAGTACGTATCATGTGTATCCATAGATGATTCAGGTCGTTTCCTTATATGTTCGTTTTTTAAGGAGTCGGTGTGTTTTGATCTCTTATGTGTCTATGCGCCGAATAATCCAAAAGAAAAAAGTGAATTTATGACAAATCTGAGTAGTGTTATTGAAAATAATCGTTCATATGTTATATGTGGTGACTTTAATGATGTAATTAATCCTTTTATTGATCGGTCGAAAACATTATCATGCTATGGCCATTCGTCATCGCGTCTTCCTGACTTTCTTGAACAATGTTCTTTAGTTGATGTATGGCGATATTTTAATCCGAATAAACGCGTTTTTACCAGACGACAAGTTGTTGGCGGGGTTCTTAAACAGTCTAGGATTGACTATATCTTGGCGTCATCGACAATTGAAGGTGTATTCACTACTTCTTATGTTGTTCACACTAGCTTCAGTGACCACAGTTTTGTAGCCGTCTCAATCAACTTGCGAAGTATAGACCGCGGTCCAGGTAGCTGGGTTTTGAATAATTCTTTGTGGCTGACCCTGCCTATCGAGTCCTAGTGGAGGAACACCTAAGTAAATTCTTGTCTTGTCCACTTTACCAGAGTGATATTCTTATTTGGTGGGATAACTTTAAGTATGTCTTAAAAAAACAAACTATATCATATGCATCAAATTTGAGGTATCGACAGAAGGAAAGGTATTGGATCCTTCAAAATCGTTAAACTTTATATATGATCGTGCTGCGCGTGGTCTTGATTATAACCAAGTTCGTTTGGCTGAGCTTGAGTGCGAACTAGGTAAATTATGAAAAGCATGAGTGTTTTGGGGCTTTTCTCAGATCTAAATCACAGGAATCGTTTGATTCGGACCGTTGTACGCAATACTTTCTGAAACGTGAAAAAAGAAAACAGGATAATAAATCGATTAAAGAAATAACAAATCATGACGGTAATTTAACATCTGATAGTGGTGAAATTTTGGAAGAAACTAAATTGTTTTATTCCAATCTTTACTCAATGGACAACTCAGTAGTCGATGATAAGGACTGTGTGCGACAGCACATTCAAAGAGTTCTCTCCCGGATGAAAGTGACAGTTGTGATTGTGACATATCAAAATCTGAACTGTTATCTGCACTAAAAGGTATGTCCAAAAACAAATCTCCTGGTGTTGATGGGCTGACTGTAGAATTCTATGTAAGTTTTTTGGCCTCTTTTAGAAGATGTATATTATAATGTCATTAGTGTGGTACTAAGGTGTGAGGAACTATCCTCTAGCATGAAAAGGGGCATGATAACTGTGTTTTATAAAATAAGGGTGATAGAACGGACCTTAAAAATTACAGACCAATAAGCTTACTTAATGTGGGACTATAAAATATTGTCAAGGTGTTTAGCTCTCCGTCTTAAGCATGTCATTTCGTCTGTTGTCTCCACGTCGCAAACTTCATGTATACCAGGCAGGGATATAGCCCACAATGTATGTGCTGTTAGGGATGTCTTAGACTATGTCGATGTGGAAGAGTTGCCTCTGTATTTATTGAAAATAGATTCCCAGAAGGCCTTTGATAGGGTATCGCACAGTATCTTTTAATGTTTTAGAATGTATGGGATTTGGACCGAAATTTATAGTTTATTTAAGACGTTATATAATGATATAAAAAGCTGTGTCAAGGTAAATGGACATATATCTACATCTTTTCCAGTGTTTGAGATCTGTTCGGCAGGGATGACCCATTGCAGCCCTACTCTATGTTTTATCTGTTGAACCCTTACAATCACTTATTTCATCCAATTCAAATATTCGGGTCATCCATATTCCATATGCAGAGGAGTTGTCCCTTATTTATCAGCATGCCGATGAGTCACACTCACGCTGGCTGGACCTTGATTCTGTCAATTATGCCTTTGGGACCATTAATAGCTACTGTGAAATGTCTGGGCTAAAGTTAATATTGATAAGTCTGAGCTCTTGGTAGCAGGTACAGCATCATGTAATCCTACAGTCCTTGGCATGCCCCTTAAAGTATTGTATGATAGCATATTAATTCTTGGAATTTACTTAGGCCCAAACAAAAGGGAGTGTGAATTCTTAAACTGGGATGTAAAATCAAGAAATTTAAAATGGTACTAAATATGTGGTCGTGTAGAAGGCTAACTTTGGTGGGTAAAAGTGTTATATTGAACTCTCTCTGTCTTTCATTATTATGGTAAGGCATTAAGAATTATTAGCTATACCAAACTGGCCTGTGAGAGTTTACAGGATTTGGTAAAGTCCTTTCTCTGGGGGAAAGGACCTACATTAATTAAGGTAACCTCTATTCTTGGACATAGGTTTGATGAGGTCTTATATTCCGTTAATCGATTGTAGAAGAGATCCTTTCGCCTGTGTTGGCTATCAAAATTCTCAATCCTGATGTGCATTTTCACGTGGAAATATTATATGAATACTTCCTTGAGAATATGATCATCTTTGTTTTTCCAGTGAATTACTTTTTATGAAGTTATGAAAGTAAGTTATTATCAAACTTCCAAGTTTTTATGCTGAAGTGTTACTTGCTTGGAATAATATTAATTATGGTAAAAGATTTGTACTTGATGATTATGACTGTGTTGTTAACCAACCTTTGTTTTCCAATCCAAATATTAACGTTAAAACTCCATCCTCGCTGGAATGCAATTTTAAGACTGCGGGTATTGTTAAAATTGCAGATATAATTTATGGTGCCATTGTTGGTTTTTTGCCGCCAAAGGCGATTGTGGAAATTATAAATACACTTTTTCCAGATCAACTAAGTAGCAGCATTGAAGTGTCCTATAAGAATATTTTAAGTAGCATTCCTGAAAACTGGAGACATATAATCGATACCTCATCTTTTCCTTTAAGGCCATTTAATGATTTTTATGTCAAGTCCCCGGACGAGTGTCTACTACCTGTTTCTGCTTTTCAGCTAAAAATTGTTTTTCATTAATACGAGATAATAAATTTGTTGAACCATCTTCGTATGTTTATTACAGTAACAGAGGCTATAAACCAAACTGGAAAAAAGTATGGAAATCTGTATTTTATAAATATAAGAGTTCTGAAATGATAGACAACGACTTTTCAATTTCTCATAATATAATATGGACTAATAGTCGAAAATATATTTCTAATCTTATCAGAAGCCCATGTTGTGTTCTGTGTAATTACACATGCTAGTGAATCTGTTATCCACATGCTATGTGAATGTCCTTCATTTTATTATGCTTAAATAAAATTTCTGATATTTTAACGACAATATTATTACATGTTGGTTTCACTGAACAACAGTTTAAGGAGTGGATAATTTTCGGTTATCAGACAGAAATAACTGAATATTCTTTGTTTTTAATAATATTATTTGCTTCTTTAAGGTTAGCTATTGTTAAAAGAAGAAGCTACTTTCTGTCATCAATAGAGAGTTGGATTTATATTCTCTTTTTAAGGAAATAATGAGAAATCACTTGCAGATACTATTATATAGATATGGTTATGCTGATTTTATGAATCTTTTAAATTTTAATCAATTATTTCTGTTGATGGTGTAAAAATAACGTTAGGATTTTAGTAAATGTCATTTTAGTATTTTAGATTGAAACCGTGATACTTTTAATTAAATCTTTATAAAACTGTATAACGAATGTAAAAATAACTTTAGGATTTTATTAAACGTAATATTATTCATTTGACCATTATTGTATCATTTCTGCCAATTTTATTGACATTGTCATTATTTAAGTATTTTTAATCTTACTCTGTGATACAAAAAATGTGATATTTACATATTTGTAATTGAATTTTATTTGAATAAATTTATATAAAAAAAAAAAAAAAAAAAAAAAAATCACGTCTGCTTAACACGCAGAGGTCGCGAGTTCGAGCCTCGCCGAAACCTGACGTTTTTGCCGGCCTGCAGAAATACACAGTGCACCATTGACGTGTTGTTGGGGGCCATTGTTAGTCAGACGGCGTTCCTAGCACAATGTCACGTATGGGGGTGTAGCTCAAATGGTAGAGCGCTCGCTTAGCATGTGAGAGGTACCGGGATCGATACCCGGCATCTCCAGTTAACACTTTTTTTTAAAAAAAAAAACAAAACACCCCACTGTTTGTTTTTGTTTTTGTCCCCAAAATTCAAGTCTGG
>JAZGQO010000036.1:225000-230000 GCA_036850965.1 Patella caerulea | reverse complement strand
TAAGTTCATCTGTAACCCAACCAATATTTCTACAGTATTTTTCTTAGTGTGTAGTATACGTAGACCTGTGCTATTGAATATAACAGTATTGGTGTGTAGAGTGTTATCAGTGTGGATTATAGAATATGAATTTTTAACAATTATACAGTGTAATTCAAGTGACAGAAAGTGGTTTTTAGCAGATTTTAATAAGTTATTATGTACCCCAGGGTCGTGCCGGATATTTTGGTCGTGGATGATATATGTGTGTCGAAATATTAACATGATGTATTATATTTTTGAAGTTGGATTAATGTATATTCCCACTAGATTACGGTGTGTGTGTGTGTGTTACTTTTATTTATATTTCTTAAGGGTTAACTCTGGATTAATAACGTTTCAAGGTAATTTGAATTTATTTTTATCGATATCTCCTTATACTATTTAGCACAATGCTTAAGATAACATCATGGAATTTAAACGGTCTACGTGACCGATCCAAGCTAAATAATGTTTTTAACCTTTTGAATGATTTCAACTACGATATTATATGCTTACAAGAAACCTTTTGGGATGATAAATTCGCTGCCAGCATAGAACCTCTGTGGAACGGGACAATTTTATATAATAACTATCCAGACGTGCATAGAAGGGGGGTTGCTATTCTATTTAAAAATAATATAAAATCGTGTATCCAAAATACTGTCATGGATACCATTGGAAGAATTTTAAAAGTAGATATTTATATTAACGATAAAAATGTTTCTATTTTTTCTATATATGCACCAAATAACGATAAGGAGAGAATTGCTTTTTTTAATGATATTTCAACTTATATAAACCCTAACAGATTAAATATTATATGTGGAGACTTTAATGATATCGTAAACCCATATTTAGACAGAGCCAAGGGCATGTATACTAATAAACATTCATGTGCAGCTTTCAAATCTTTTATTAACAATAATAATTTATGTGATATATACAGGCATAAACATCCGGACCAAGTTCAATTCACAAGACGAGCAGTCAATAACAACAAACCTCGCATGAGTCGTATAGACTATATTCTTGTTAGCCGGCAGGTCAAATCTAATGTCGTCAATGTTTACATAACGCACACAAAGCTGTCCGATCATAGCCAAGTGATTCTAACGGTAGATTTAAGTGAATGTGAACGTGGTCCAGGTGTTTATATTTTTAACAATACTTTATTAAATGACATAGTATTTTGTGAAAAGATAAATAATATTATTATAAATGAAAGTAAATTGGATCTTTTTAATTCTGAACCACTAGTATGGTGGGACAATCTTAAATACAAGATAAAATCTACAGCACGTATTTATTCGAAACATATTAAAAAGAAACAGAGGGAATTATATTGGGATGTACAAAATAAATTAACTAAGGAATATGCAAGATTAGAAAGAACAAACAGCACAAATTTTGATACAATGATTGAATTAGAAACTAAACTTGAACACATAGAAAATGATTTATGTAAAGGAGCCATCTTAAGATCAAAAGTACAGCATGCTGTAGATAGTGATCGGAATACATCATATTTTTTAAGTTTAGAAAAGCAGAGACAAAATAATAAATGTATTAAAGAATTGATTAACGACAATGGTGATATTTTAAATGATACTAGTTCTATTTTATATGAATGTTCTTCCTTTTATAGTAATCTATATGCTAAAGATGAAGATAATTTAAGTGCTATAAATGATTTATCTAAAGTAATAAATAATACTATTTTACCTATAGACCGAGAATTCTGCGATAAAAGTATTACTTTAGACGAATTATCTACAACACTCAAAAGCTTGACTAAAAATAAAAGTCCTGGTTTAGATTCACTACCACCAGAATTATATTTAAAGTTTTGGGATACTCTGGGTCCATTATATCAACATGTTATTAATTATATATATGCTAATGGAATTATGTCTCGCTCAATGCGAAAAGGAATGTTAACTCTTATCTTCAAAGAGAAGGGTGATAGACGAAATCTTAAAAATTACAGGCCAATCTCTCTTTTAAATACAGATTATAAGATTTTATCCAAATGTTTATCTACTAGATTAAGAAAAGTTATACACACTATTATATCCCCTGAGCAGACTTGCTCTATTCCAGGTAGAAATATTTTACATACAGTTGCATCTATTAGAGATTTAATCGATTATACAGACGATGAAGATATTGAAGGTTTTATATTAAAATTAGATGCCGAAAAGGCCTTTGATAGAGTGTCACACATATATTTATTTCATGTTTTAAAATGTTTTGGGTTTGGGGATAGTTTTATTAAATGGATTAAGATTTTATATTCAGATATTTCAAGTACAGTTAAATGTAATGGTCACTTATCTCCTTTCTTTAAAGTAGGTAGATCAGTTAGACAGGGATGTCCATTATCAGCAATCTTATATGTTATTACTGCAGAACCACTAAATCTACTAATTAAGCAATCTCCTTTAAAAGGAATACCTATAAAAGATTCCAATATTGTCTCTTTAATATATCAGCATGCTGATGATACGAATCTAACATTAGCAAACATAGAGTCTGTAAATAGCGTTTTTAAGGTTTTAGAATTATATGTCAGGGGCTCCGGGGCGTTGATAAATAAATCAAAGTCAGAACTGCTTCCTATTGGTAAAAGCGAATACCTAGATTATGCTTATAATATTGATGTAAAAATTGTTTCCGACGCTATTGAAATTTTAGGTGTTTATTTGGGACCCAATAGAAAAGTTTGTAGTAGTTTAAATTGGGATAGTAAAGTTAGTAAAATTAAACAACTTCTAGGCCTATGGAGCAGGCGACGTATTACCCTTGCAGGTAAAGTGACTGTGATACAATCCCTCCTTCTATCAAAACTGTGGTATACAGCGAGTGTTATACCGTTACCTGACGCTGTAGAGCGTGAAATAACATCGCTCGTCAATAAGTTTCTGTGGCGAGGCAAGCCGCCCCGTGTTAAACACACAACTCTTGTAAAAACAAAAGCAGACGGTGGATTAAATTTACCCAATATTAAATTAAAATGTCAATCTCTTTGCTTAAAATGGATCACTAAATTTTGTGATATTAACTACAATCATGTATGGAAAAGTATTATGACTTATTATCTTTCTAACGGCACATGTTTTAAGAATTGTATGAATATTTTAAAACTGAATCTAGATAAGAATATATTATCGAATTTACCTGAATTTTATAAATATATTCTACATGCTTGGGATGACTTAAATAAACATACGAGGCCCGAACCCAGAAATATTAAAGATGTGTCTATTCAACCCATATTTAATAATAGCCGTATTAGGCATAACGGACGAATGTTAGATTTTAAATTATTCCAGTCACCTAGTATTAAATATATTTATGATATTGTTTATTATGTTAAACCGGGGTTTATCCCGTTTCATTCTGTAAAAGATATTATTAACGACGATACTGACATTTATGACAATGACAAGATTTTAAAGAACTACGAGTTAATTAAATCATCAATACCCGAATCATGGAAGAATATTATTGAAAACCAATGTTACGATAGCACTTGTAGTACTAGTGATGAAGTTGTCTTTATATTAAATGATGCATCTGTCAAATCAAATGCACTAACTTCTAAATTTTGTTACAAATTATTACTTAAGAATTATGTTTCTGACCCAGCATCCTATTCTTATTGGAAGGAAAATAATACTAATGTTAACTGGCCAGTTGTGTGGAAAAGTGTTTTTAAGAATTATAAGAACCCGATAAATATTGATTTAGATTTTAAAATTGCTCACAATATTGTTTGGACTAAGGAAAAATTATACAAAGTGAAAATTGTTGATAATAATTTATGTCCTGTATGTAAAATATATATAGAAGATATTGTCCATATGTTTATAGACTGCAGTTGTCTTTCCAATTTAATTGCCTTACTAAAGGAGATTATTAATGATATTTTAAAGTATAAAATTAATGATGATGATTTTAAGTCCGGTTTACTGTTAGGAATGCAGTCTACTATTGTGGCCGCACAAGTAGAACTGAGCGATGTTGTTTTATCTGCAGCAAGACAAGCGATTTATAAACGCCGAATGTTTATGTTAGATAATTTAAACTCGAGATTAAATATCATTTTGTTATTTAAACATATATTGAAAAATAACCTTTATCATATTAGTAAATATTTTAAGAACAAAAATACGTTTATTGATAAATTCATCAAACCATCATTTCTTATAGTTTACGAAGATAATGGAGATATCCAATTAGATTTTTGAAAGAGTTTGTATATACCCTCGACTTTTACCTTGTAAATTATCCCTTTAATTACTTTTAATGTATACTCTGTAAATATTTGTACTATGTAAAGCTACAAAACCATCAAAAATATGTTTTTAAACCTTAATTAATAACTCTTTCAATTCATATGTATCTGTATAAATATGTTTAGTATACTTTTGTTTATTCATGTATGACATATCTGTATATATTTAAATATCTGAATAAATATATTTACAAGAAAAAAAAAAAAAAAAAAAAAGCACGAGACTCTTAATCTCGGGGTCGTGGGTTCGAGCCCCACGTTGGGCGTTAAATATTTTTCCGATTTTCTCAAGGAATAATATTGAGGCGCTAATCACAAATCCCATTCGTCCCGACAGGTATGGTATCAAGGTTTCGTGGTGTAGTGGTTATCACGTCTGCTTAACACGCAGAAGGTCGCGAGTTCGAGCCTCGCCGAAACCTGACGTTTTTGCCGGCCTGCAGAATACACAGTGCACCATTGACGTGTTGTTGGGGGCCATTGTTAGTCAGACGGCGTTCCTAGCACAATGTCACGTATGGGGGTGTAGCTCAAATGGTAGAGCGCTCGCTTAGCATGTGAGAGGTACCGGGATCGATACCCGGCATCTCCAGTTAACACTTTTTTTTAAAAAAAAAAAACAAAACACCCCACTGTTTGTTTTTGTTTTTGTCCCCAAAATTCAAGTCTGGTCTGGTCAAGT
>JAZGQO010000036.1:157500-165000 GCA_036850965.1 Patella caerulea | reverse complement strand
AGATTGAAAAATATTATAAAACCATATGTTCATGCCTACCAAATGACTGGCTTACTATAATTAATAAAGAAAGTCATGTTATTAATAAGAATATTATTCTTCATATACAAATTAATGATGAATATGTACCAATTACAAATTGTACATCTAAATATTTTTATAATGTTCTAAGAAAGAAATTTTATAAAGAACCCACAAGTACTGTTTTTTGGAACCAGCTCAATTACAATATTGATTGGAAAGATGTATGGAAATCCATAGGTTATTACTTAAAGAGTAACGAATGTATAGAAAATGATTTTAAAATAGCTCATAACATTGTATATACATATGAGAAACTCTTCAAGTATAAAACTATTGATAGTCCTCTATGTAGTATTTGTTTAAGTGATATAGAAAATATGCAGCATTTATTCCTTAATTGTCCAGGTGTCTTAGAATTTATTAATAATTTAAGATCTATACTAATTAATTTTTACCCAGAAGGGTTTAGCACTGTCCATTTTAATAAAATATTGTTATTCGGTGTCCAGGTAATTAAAGGTAATAAAAAGAATAATATTTTAATTCTGTTACTATCCTTTGCTAGATTAGCTATAATTAGACGCAGGAATATGTTTCTAAAAACTGATAAAATTGTAAATGTTTCCAAACTTTTTATGTCAATGTTACAACATCACTTACAATACCTATATTTTTATTTAAAAGAACAGAAATTTAATGATTTAATTTGTACACCAAATCTTATTTACATAGAAAATAATGAAGTAAAATTATGCTTAACTTGACTTATTGACAAATGACGAACTCAGTTCGTAACCCACCTTCAGTAGTTCTCCCTCACTATACCGTCTGCGCGGTGTGTGACCCAGTTTTTAACCTCTCGTGTACACACACAGTAGCCCCTTTTATCCAGCTGTAATGCTACTATATGAATCACTATAGACTAGTCCATCCAGTACTCTTACTACTACACCATGTAATATACCTATTGTAAACCTGTTAGAAGTATTTTCTCTGTAAATTCCTTATTATATATAATTGTTTTGTTTAAACTTTCATTATTATATATCAAAGTCACCAAATATAGCAATATCTGATACTTTAAAGACAATATTTTAGTTATAAAGCCCTCTTTCCTGACAGACACTGATCAAACATTGCTCAGAATTATCTACATTGAAATGTCCCATTGCAAACCTGTACTGAACATTTTCTATATAAAATCCTAATCCAATTCCATCCATTTTTTCACACTTAGTCCATTTATGTATAAAGTCACCAAATATTGTAAAATTGATAAAATTGAAATGTATATTTAAAATTTAAAAGGCTTTCGGCCTTCATCATTGGTGGTGACCGAATTTAATATCTGAATAATGTAGTATAAGTGTATAAAATAAACATGGGCAATATTTTTAATTGTATATAATATATATTTTACCCCTACACTTCCGTACACCAAAATAACCAAAAATATTTGTTTTTACTTTTGTAATATAAGTTTTGCCTGTGTGTATATATGTTACTACTATAGCCCTATATAAGCACGAGACTCTTAATCTCGGGGTCGTGGGTTCGAGCCCCACGTTGGGCGTTAAATATTTTTCCGATTTTCTCAAGGAATAATATTGAGGCGCTAATCACAAATCCCATTCGTCCCGACAGGTATGGTATCAAGGTTTCGTGGTGTAGTGGTTATCACGTCTGCTTAACACGCAGAAGGTCGCGAGTTCGAGCCTCGCCGAAACCTGACGTTTTTGCCGGCCTGCAGAATACACAGTGCACCATTGACGTGTTGTTGGGGGCCATTGTTAGTCAGACGGCGTTCCTAGCACAATGTCACGTATGGGGGTGTAGCTCAAATGGTAGAGCGCTCGCTTAGCATGTGAGAGGTACCGGGATCGATACCCGGCATCTCCAGTTAACACTTTTTTTTTAAAAAAAAAACAAAACACCCCACTGTTTGTTTTTGTTTTTGTCCCCAAAATTCAAGTCTGGTCTGGTCAAGTAATTGTATTTCTTCGAACGAACTACGACGGAGGGCTAACTCCCCTGTCTGAAAAGGAAAAGAATATGTGAAACCACAGGGAAGGGACACCTTTTAGAAACCTTGCTCCGAGAGTCGTAACAGGGTTTTAGAATCGTATAGGTGGTTCTATGGTGTAATGGTCAGCACTCTGGTCAGTTCTCGTCTTGACACCGAGGTGATCAGACGTGTTTTCGAGATGTGTGGTCAGTGAAGCCACGCTTCACTGACTCTTATATAAGTCCTGCAAGGTATTGCCTGTAAAATGTGTAGTAAAATGTCGGAGGAGTATTATAAAAATGTGAAGAACTGTACTGTTAAATTTAGTTTCGATGAGAGGATTAATTTGAATAATTTAATAGAAGCAATAGAAGAAACTGTTGGATACAATACTGTCGAGACTGTTGTTCCTATGAATGGAATTTATGAAATAAGTGTTAGCCATGTGGATTACTGTAATATTATCGCCAAAGAAGGAATTGTGTTTGAAAACAAACGAGTTTACGGATCTACGGTAGGTAGCAAGATTATGGTTGTTTCCTTTATGAATATCCCTGCATATATTTCTGACGATGAAATTCTAGAAAAACTCTCCCTATGGAAAGTCGAAGCTCTGGGTGATATTAAGAAGAGATATTTCTCACACGGTGACCGACAGATATTAGACGGAACAAGATATGTTCGTGTTAAATTCCCACCTGGGGTAGACAGCCTCCCGTACGCGACAAAATTTGATGGAAGATCTTTCATTGTTAAACATAATGACCAATCTAAAGTTTGTTATAAATGTCTCAAAAGTGACCACGAAATTCGAAACTGCCCAGAATTTGTGTGTTTTAGATGTGATAAACAGGGTCATAACCAGAGAAACTGTGCTGAAAAAATATGTAAAACTTGTGACTTCTTTGAATATAAATGTGAGTGCCCATTGAACAATGACGAAAGTGTAAATACGACAGATGTGCAATCAACCGAGAATATTGCAGACAATGTTGACTCAAGCGACGGAGTAGAACTCACACCAATTAAACAATGTTGTGAAACCCCTAACACTGAAGTTGAATGCGATTTAGTGGAAGTACATCAAGCAGACGATAATCCGAAGGAAAATAATGAAGTTTTGAACTCAAACGATAATACTAATTTAAAACAAAGTTGTGAAGATATAAACTCTGATGTTGATAATAAAGTGAATGATAATAATGAAGTGAATGACTCTAGCGATAATAATAAAGCCATGGCAAACGAAAAACGATATGAAGCAGAAGGAGAACTGGATACGAGTGTAAACAGTGCGTGGTACAATGTAAGGTACGATAAACACTCAAGACTTCGATACCAGACTCAGACGAACAGTATAAAGCCTACCGTTAAGACCGTGGAGGAATTAGCGAGGAACAGAAGAATAAGATTAAATAGGTATAAAGAGATGGGGATGGATATGGATATTGAAGTGAAAGAGAGAAAGAATAAGAGAGGGTTATCAACGTCGACAGAAGAGCAGTTAGACAAGAAGACTAGGGCTTACAGTTCATTTACACCTGAAGCTAGAATATAACAATGTTCAAACACAACTTATTTTTTACAACATCGATCTGTTTTAAAGTGTTTTATATGTCAGTTGTTTGGATTAATATGTTACACACGTGCATTATCTTTAAGATATACCTGTGGATTATATTCATATGTGATCATATCAGCTTTATTGTGAATTGGGGTAGACATTTTGTGAATTGGATTTTATTTATTGTGCATCTTTTCAAATTAAAGCGGAATGCAGTTGGATTAATGTGTGTTTCTGTGTGCCATGAAAGGATTATATTCATATTCAAACGGATTATTGTGAACTCGATTATAAATATGTTAAAGTGTTTTGTGGGCATATTACGTACAACTTGGATATGTATGGTGTATTCTTTGTTATTATATTGGATGGATTATTATGTGTTTTTATACTGGATTATCTATAATATTAAGGTAAAGTCGTATTTATTAATATTTTAAAAACATACTTTCAATAAAATGCCTAGAATTATCTCCTGGAATGTTAACGGTTTACGTGACCTGTCAAAGGTTGAAAGTGTATTTGCTTATATAAAACAGTTAGATACAGACATGGCATGTATTCAAGAGACATTCTGGGACGATAACATTATGCACGATATTGAAAAGTACTGGGACGGACCTATAATATATAATAACAATTCTAATATGAACAGACGGGGCGTGGCTGTTTTATTTAAGAATAATTTTAAAAATTGTATTAAAGATGTTTTTAAAAATGATAATGGTCGAATTTTAAAAGTTAACTTGTCAATAGATAATAAAGACATTTCAGTATTTTCTATTTATGCCCCTAACATTGACAAGGAAAGGATCGATTATTTCATTGAACTAGAAGGTTTTATTGATAAAGAAGCAAATAATGTAATATGTGGGGACTTCAATGAAATACTCGATCCTTTCCTTGATCGATGTAAAGGAATGTATACAAATAAATATTCATCTTCAATGTTAAATTCAATATTAATTAATAATGATTTGTGTGATAGTTTTAGATATAAACACCCCGATAAAATCCAGTATACTAGACGTGCGACGATTCAACACACTCTCCGCATGAGTCGCATTGACCTCATTTTAATTAGCAGACGACTGAAAGCCAACACCTTGAATGTTTTTATAACACACACACGTTTATCGGATCACAGTATTATAACGGTAACGCTCGATTTCACAGAGTGCGAGAGAGGCCCGGGGTGTTATATCTTAAACAATACGTTATTAGATGATCAAGTATTCTGTAATAAAATTAAACATATAATTAATAATGAAAGTAAATCAGAATTATATTTATCTGACACATTAGTATGGTGGGATAACTTAAAGTATTATTTTAAATCTACAGCACAGAGATACTCTAAAGAAATTAATAAAAAGAAAAAAGAAAAATTATGGAATTTACAAAATAAAATGAATAATGAATATGCACGAATCGCCAGAAATAATTGTAATAATTTAGATAATATTATAGAACTTGAACAACAGCTAGACGAATATGAACAAGTTATGTGTAAGGGTGCGATTTTACGATCTAAGTCTCAATATGCCATTGACGGTGAGCGAAATACTCAGTATTTCCTCGGCTTAGAAAAACAACGCCAGGCTAGTAAAAACATCAAGGAGCTTATAACCCCTAACGGTATACTGATCAACACCCAATGTGATATTATACATGAATGTTCTAATTTTTATAGTAACTTATATAATAATGATGATTCACCTGATGATATTAATTGTATTAATTCTTTATGTAATTTAATCTCAAATCATATTGACGATGATGAAAAAGAACTGTGTGACGCGGAGATAAGTCTAGATGAACTTACAAAATGCCTTAAAAATATGCAAAAACGTAAAAGCCCTGGATTAGACGGTCTAACACCAGAATTCTATATTAAGTTTTGGAATTTATTAGGTCCCATTTATTTAAACGTTCTGAATTGTATTTTTTCAAATAAAATCTTAACTCGCTCTATGCGTAGGGGCATGCTGACACTCATATATAAGGATAAAGGAGACAGACGAGAACTCAAAAATTACAGACCAATAACACTTTTAAATGCGGATTATAAAGTTTTATCCAAATGTCTAGCGTATAGACTTACGAAAGTAGTTGGTTCTATCATTTCACCAGAACAAACATGTGCAGTTCCTGGTAGAAATATATCTGAAAATGTTGCAAGCATTAGAGATTTAGTAGATTATGCAGACGAGGAGGATATAGAAGCTTTTATTATTAAAATCGATGCTGTAAAAGCCTTTGATAGATTATCTCATTTATACTTATTTACAATTTTAAGATACTTTGGTTTTGGGGAAACTTTTATCAATTGGATTAAAATTTTATATACTGATATTTATGATACTGTTAAGTTGAACGGCCACTTATCACCGTATTTTAAATTATTAAGATCTATTAAACAAGGTTGTCCGCTTAGCTGTTTACTATATATAATTTCTGCCGAACCTTTAAATATATTAATTAAGCAATCACCAATTAAAGGAATTAATATCAAATACAGTAATATTACATCTTTAATATTTCAATATGCTGACGATACCAACTTTACTGTATCTGATATTAATTCAGTTAATTCTATTTTTAATGTTTTAGATGTATACTTTAGAGCATCGGGGACGAAGGTCAATATTGAAAAATCAGAAATATTACCTATAGGTAGAGCTAGACATAAGAATTACGATTTTAAAATACCATTGAAACAGCTTAAAGACTGTATCGAAATATTAGGTGTCTATGTTGGTCCAAATAAACAACAATGTGATATTTTAAATTGGAATGGCAAAATCTCTAAAATTAAAATTATTATTAATATGTGGAAGAAACGTAGATTAACACTACAGGGTAAAATTATTATTATACAAAGTTTATTGCTTTCAAAATTATGGTATATTGCAAATGTGCTTTCCATACCGCAGTCCGTGTCACGAGAAATAACAAAACTGATATGTGATTTTTTATGGAACAGTAAACCACCCAAAATACAGTTCAACGCAATAATAGGTAGCAAGAAGGATGGCGGTCTTGGTCTCCCATATATAGAATGTAAATCTCAAGCATTCGCCCTTAAATGGATAAATAAGTATTTTGATAATGAACATACTGCGGTATGGAAAGCAACAATGTCATACTTTTTAATGAAATATGCAAATATAGGTTTAACTAAAGATATTTTTAAAATTTATTATGAAAAGAAATGTATGAATGATCTACCACCATATTATGTATATATATTATTAGCATGGGATGATCTAAATAATAACGTTAGACCAAACCCTAAAAATATTTATGATGTAAAATGTCAGCCGCTATTCAATAATAAACTATTAAAATATAATGGCAAAACTATTAATTATGATATATTGATTTTAGCAAATATTACAACAATTTATGACATTATTTATTATGTGAAGCCTGGGTTTATTCCATTACATTCCATCCTTGACACCATTCATGAGATAGATCCAGACTTTGATAATAAAACAATAGAAAAATATTTTAATATTATAAAATCTTGTATACCCGCTACGTGGGTAGATATTATTAATTCGCATATTTATATAGGTAATAAATCTGATGAAGTTAAGTTTGTTATAAATGGGAATACAACACAACCATCGAAATTATCAACCAAACTGTGTTATAATATTTTACTGAATAGGAAACTAAAAGAACCTAAATGTATTGAATTCTGGAAAAAACAAGATATAGATGTTAATTGGCCTGTTACCTGGAAAAATGTTTTCGCTAATTTTAAAGACCCTAATTCAATACAGTTAGATTTTAATATAGCACACAATATAGTATGGACCATGGAAAGATTGTTTAAAATAAATAAAGTAGACTCTGATTTATGCCCTGTATGTCAAATAGATTGTGAAACTTTAAA